>JZKD02S0694710.1:115426-132063 GCA_000966675.3 Picea glauca | reverse complement strand
TCATGGTTCTATCATTTATTTAGATTATAAAAACAAGTTTTGTCT
The DNA here is from genome assembly GCA_000966675.3 of Picea glauca. Taxonomy (NCBI): domain Eukaryota; kingdom Viridiplantae; phylum Streptophyta; class Pinopsida; order Pinales; family Pinaceae; genus Picea; species Picea glauca. The sequence goes on along the minus strand of JZKD02S0694710.1, from coordinate 132,018 downwards.
TGTCTCTGATTTGTTTTGTGGGTAGGTTGTTTCTTACCATTTTGTATTAGAGTAGTAAGATATTTTATTGCTCATTTTCACTTAGACATTGGAGTTATTTGGAGGCTACCCTCCCATTCTACATGCTCTATTCCTCTATTTGAACTCAAATGTCTAAGTTTTTTGGGTTCTTTTAGGTCTATTCTCCACCCCATCTACCTTGTTTAGTAGTTTCTCTTAGCCATTGGCTCCACATAGTGAACTATTGTGTAGCAATTTCTTCTTTAAGATCAACATCTGCCTAGATATGCTAATTATTAATTTTTTTACATAGGATTCCATCCCACCCCAAGAATTTCTCTGATGATATGTCACCCTTATTTGGGGATTCTAGAGGTCGCCCTCCGCACCAACCCTTCTCTCTTGGGTTATGTATGTTACCACCCTCATCTCTCAACAATCCCTTCTTTCCCTCAACCCTAACAAAATCCATAACCTAGGTCTTCACCTATAATTGTTACATAACATATTTCTCTCTTTACTATGTTATCACAACACTCACTCCTCTAAGGATTGATAGAGAGGACTAGTAAGAACATGCCAACAGAAACAAAGAATAATTTCCTTGCTAGGAAGTATTTTTTCCTAGTAGAAGAAGGAAGTATGTACATCCTCTTATGGAATTTCTACATGATGATATATATTATTGGGACCATATTCAACAAGAAAAACAAAATTAGATTTGGATTCATTAACTGGTAAGATAGATCATATCCAACTATAAGAATGAAATAGAATTGCACATTGAATATGGGAATGAATTCTAATGAAAGAATTCAAAATTGAATATTTCTTAGAGCCAAGAGTCATTTATAAATTTTTTTTACTATGGGAGTAAGTGATCTAGGAAATAGAGTCACATCCATAACTAGAGGTAGATCCAATACCTAGAAATAGATCAAGATTTAAATTTCTATCTATAATATATAGTCAAATCCATGTCCTAGAAAATTATATAGAAGGAACATTCATCTACATTTTTTCCTATAAGATTTTGCAAGCCCAAAGGCCTCTCAATGGGGAGGTGTGATCTGAAATGGATCTGAACAAGTCAACGCTTGTAAGACTCAGTGCCTAAGTGAAATTCAAAAATTAATGAGGTTATATAAAATATTAAGGAAAATTCAAATGTAAAACTAAATGAGACAAATGAGAGGAAAAATAAATAATTAAATAAGGATAAAAAATGAAAATAGGAGAGAAAGACTGAGTGTTTGGAAATTAAATACCATGCCTTTTATCCTTCCCATTACCACAACTCTCCCTATTTTTTCTTGTAATTTCACTCTCAAAGGGTATTTTGGACAAAGAGGGTAGTATGCATATAGAGCTAGGAATAAAAGTATAACCAAACATTTCCAGAATAAGAGTTTTGAGAAACCATTAATTGTTGGTTTTATCATTTGGATTTCCAGGTAAAACACTAAATTCTTGTAAGACGAATTTCTTTATATACTATGTTATTTTTTTACCATGAGTTTAAAATGAAGCTTCTCCATATTTAAATTGTTGAAAGTGCTCTTTTTAATTAGTTGAGAACTCTTTTGATCTCCATATGGAGAATTTCCTTGATAGTTACAAACTCGATGAGAAAATGGATAATACCAACAACCCTTTTTTCTCCACCATTCATCCATTTATGAGATAAGAAACCTAAGGTCATCATGATATATCTATTGCAAATCTTTAGGGAGTTCATAATTTATATTTTTTAGGCTATTAGATTATTATAGTAATTTTTCTAGGATTCTTCTTGCGCCAATTATAATATATGGATTGTTTTTAGCTCCTATACTTGCTTGGGAAATGTAGAGAGGTTGTATGTTACTTTTATCTATTGATTGAACCCATACGTAGGTCATAAATGAATGTTTTTCTTCGTTGAGGATTGTATATTTTGGATACCGTACACATTTTTCAGAGCTCCTTTGGAGGTCATACAAACTGTACATATCTTGACACCTTGTCCTAATGTCCCTAGGTTAAAGAAGGATGGATGGGTGTTGTATAATCTAGGACAATGAGCTTGGTGGTGGACTCTTCCACTTGGTCATTAATTACTGAAACTATAAAGTCCTTTAATTTCCATCCTTTTCATTGGTCATGGCATTTCATGGTTCAGAACTCCATGGGCTTATTCTCTCCAACACTGTGTACATTGGGTGGAATGGTTTTCCTTTCCCACATGAAAATAAAGCCTTTCAATATATGTTCTAATAGATTCCATATTATAAATGTAATGTATAGACATATCTTAAATCAATGAATGTCCAACTCATATGTGCATAATAAATGGCCATATATTACATTTTTTAATTAATTTCTATCCCTTGTGTGGTTCAATTAATGATGGATAAGTAAAATTGGAGATAATCATAAGTATAATAAATAATAAACTTGTGAAGGAATTTTGATTTATATGTTAATTTCCAGTGAATCTTTATTTATGTCATACCACTTGGGAAGAATATAAACATATTGATGAGAAATTCCTTGCAATGAAAGTTGTATTCAAAGCTTGAGTTCATATACATGGTAATTGGAACCAAAGGTTTATTGAGTCGAGTTCATTGGTTATCCAAACATTGCATAGAAAATTGGTTCCCTTGAGCATAAAGCTATGAACATTGTTCATAATCTTTATTTTGGTTGGTATTTAAGCTTAATAAGTTTCATCAATAGTTGACAACATTGGTTGGGTGGTATTTCCCAAGCATTGAACATGTAGGAGAGTCTTCAATTCATTAGGAAATACACTACATTAAAAAGTAAATACACACATAGAACCATGAAAATATCTCAGCCTTAATCACTTTGATAGATTCTAGCTTAGTTGGATATTCATATGAAAAAGAGTTGCACCAAAGGAATAGTTCTTAGTGATAGAGTATTTGAAGTCTTGGGTTTTATTGGAATGATTTATATTATGTTGTTTCCAATTTTATGTATGCAGATTAGACCAAAGTTCAATTCATACCTCTAATCCTAAAGAGTGCTTGCACTCAGTGAGAAAAGAGGTCTTGGAATAAATTTTGAAGGGAGAGAACTCAACACCCAAAATGAAAACATAGAATATATATTTAATTATTCTTAGTATCCATTTTGTTCACGGGGTCTTCCCTCAGCGAACCTATGACATAGCGCCTGTGTTCATGGGATATTAAAGAATACCCCTAATTTCACTAGATATTCATAAATACCTCCCAAAATCCTTTTGTTGAATCCCCCTCCCAATACATATTTCCAATAAAATAAACCCCTATTTTTAATAGATACCCCCTTTTATACACCCTAATACCTATAAACCCCTTGGTACTTGAAGTCTCTCTGGAACCTGCCTATAGTCCATGTAGCCTTTAGGAATCGGGGAAATCTTAACTACCCTGCCAACTCATCCTTTTTCAGCTCCACAATCCCTTCTGTTGTTGGAAATAATCATTTGAGAGGATTTTCGATGATCCTTTTCTTGATTTCGGCGTGCGTCTTCTTGATTTATGGTGTGCCTCGAAACTAGGAATGATGCACACTTCATAATAATTATGTATGTTGTGCACTATCAAAACTTAGTCCAACGTGCACCCTTTGTCATTCCTTGTGCATTACCTTAGGCATGCACACAACTTTGGAATGAGCACACACAAATTCATTTTTGTGCGTGCTCAAAATGAACCCAAAACTTTGGGTCCCAACAAGCCCCCACCACTATTACTTGACTCATCCTCGAGACAAATGTTGCATGTTATAAAGGAGGATAGTTTGAGTAAGATAAATCCATCTATACAGGTTATAGTTGCGACCCGACCCAGATCCTAGAATGACTTGAGAAGGACGCATGGTGAAATATGGAGTTGGAGTGCATGTAGTCAGATGCTCAACCCGGAACCTTCGCTAGTGCCTATGGAGGTGAATAAGGGATCTACTTAAATTCCACCATCCAACACTGAACCCTGACAAGAAGTGAGGTTCCATCAAGACATATTATCATTCTCTACTTGTATTTTTGTTATGGGAGGACCGGACCGAGCTAGCACTCTTGGCCTTTTCACTATGGGAGGGTTGAGGATCCATGGAGAGATGTGAGAGTAGGATGAGTAGCAAGGAGATTTGATATATGTATCTTTCATGGGATCATTTTTGCAGGAGACAAATCCATGATGATGGATGGGAGAAGGGATTTTGGTGAGACATTGAGTAGGGTCCCTTCCTATCAACAAATGGGATGATGCATGTCGCATGTTCACTCAGTTGTGGAATGAGAGGCTAGTGGATAGCCAAAAGTGTGAAACATAGTTCCAGAAATTGTGGAGTACTAAGTTGATATCTGCTAGGAAAGAAGGGGGAAGGAACTCTATCGAGCAGTTGGCGACAGACTAACAATATGTGTGAAAAATGAGATCTAGGCTCTTGAGTTGCTCGACTGAACTGGAAATAATAGAGTATGGATATTATGAGAAACCAAACCATGACAGGGGAGATGGGAAAATTTAATATCAATGAGGAAATCGGGGGAAAAATCCAGGGCATGATGAAGTAAGTCACTGATGGAGCTAGTAGGGAATGGGACGTGGAGAATTACTCCAGTAAGAGCATCAGGGGGTGGGATATATAAAGTGAATATGGTTGGGAATATGATGAAGGAGATAAAGAAATATGTGATGGAGGGGGGTATCTTGGAGAAAAAGAATAAAGTGGTAGAAGAATGTTACTCATGGGGATATCGATATGCATATCCACCATACTGGTGATGCTTTTTGGAGGTTTTGGCGGTATAACTGACTTTATACTTGTGGAATGTGGGAAATTCCCTTATTGGATTATTTTCCCTTTCATTGAATAGAATCACTAGGGAATTCCTCCAAATCCCGTGTGAATCGTCAGATAGCACCCAGGCCTTGTACATATGCAAGAGCATCAGCCTGATTCAGAAATATGGAAAATATGCAACAAATGCCAATCTATCGAGTCCATCTACATGAATTATGTGAATGTTGTGTCGTAAAAAAAGGGAAATTATGTTGACCATGAGATGTGTTATATGTTGTACATCCTACACTAAACCTATTCTACCAATATTCAATGTTGTGAGAGGGAACTAAATGACGATTGACCCCTACTGACCATAGTACACCTTGAACCTGTTGCCACTAATGAGTCCCTTGAGTGGCTAGCCTTATAAGGTTTCCAACTTGGTGGAACCTACCTCAGTGATGTATACCATATGGAAGGGACCGAACTATCGTACGCATAGCTTTCCAGGATGCTATAAATATTTTTTGTCATATAAAACAACTAAAGATCCAAGCCGTAGGATCTTCTAGTGTATGTTACGGTTATGCCATTCCTTTTGTGTATCCTTCTCAACCACCTAGCTGAAACCAACCATCATTTGATCTTCCTTTAGTGTCATAACCTCATTTAACATGTGTTTAAGGGATTGGTCATTGATCATATTGGTAGCTAGGGTGACTCAGAGGCTAAGAACAAAATATTCTAGTGGGATGACCGCCTCTTTTCCATAGACCAATATGAATGGAGTATTATTTGTCATCCTTTTGCATGTTGTTCGATAAGACCATAATATTGCGAGGATGCACTGATCCCATTCATCATGATGCACATTAAAAACTTTTGTTAAAGCATACTCTAAAATTTTATTAAAAGCGTTAACCATATCATTGGCTTGAGGGTGGTAGGGGATGCTCTTTTGGTGATGGATCATGAATTCCTAATTGAGTTGTTGAATGGTATCATTAAAAAAATGTGACCCCTGGTCACTCATCAACACCCTTGGACAACCAAATCTGGTGATGAAATTCTAAAAAATGAAGTGTGTTGCTTTTTTTATTGTACAATATTTGATTGGCACTACTTCAGCCCACCTCATGAGGTATTGAGTTTCAATAATAATGTAGCATGCCCCTATGAAATATGCGGGAGGGTTGATGGGATCAAAAAAATATATTTCCCATTCATCGAAGGGATCAAGTGCAGTCATCGAGACTAAAGGAAGCTCACTTCTTTGACAAGGCTTTCCAACTCGTTGGCATACATCACAACGTTTGCAATAGTATTTTTCTTCTACAAAGAGAGAAGGCCACGAAATCCCCACATGCAGGACCTTGCGTACATTATCCTTACCAACATTGTGGCCTCCAGTAATAAATTCATGTGCCTTGTACATGATGAATTCATGTTCGTTTTCCAGAGAACACCGTTGTAGGATGCCATATGCCCCAACTTATACAATTTTATTTCAATCAATTGATAACAGAAACTTTAGGTCACTAGTTGACAATGCTACACAAACATATACCCAGTGGGAGCTTGGCCAATTATTATAAATTCTATGATTTCAGTTATTTGATCAGGCATGGATTTGACATGAAATAGATGCACATCAGGGAGTTGATCAATGAGGCTCATAGAAAATTCTCTAGTATTGATCTGTGACAGATGATCTATTCCAACATTATGTTTCCCAATATTAACAACAAATTTGAATTCAAACTCTTGAAAAAGAAATATCCAACGGAAAAGTATTTTTCACAGCACCGACTTGTTGACCAAATACTTGAGTGCAGAGTGATCAATGAAGAATTTGAAATCCGATCCCAACAAGTAGTGGAGAAATTTTTGTAAGGCATAAACCATGGCCAATCCCTTGTGCTCAATTTCCATATAATTATTTTCATCATCAGACAACTTGTAACTAGAAAAATATATCGAATAATCAATGTTTCCTTCCCCTGGCTAAATAAGAATGACACCCAACACAATAAATGAACTCTCCACATGGACATGGAATAGCTTCACCCAATAGAGGAAAACCAAAATGGGTGCAATAACCAATTTTTCTTAGAGGGTATCCAAGGCTTGTTGGCATTTTGGTGTCCATTCATATTTAATATTTTTACGCAATAGATTTTCCAATGGTGTTGTAATATGGGCATAATTATGGATGAACCATCAGTAATATCCTGTATGAACCAACATGGCATGTATCTCATGAACTGAATTTGGGGCTACCATATCCAAGATGGTAGAAATCTTAGTTTGTTCCACCAAGAATCCATCCTTGCACACCACATGGACCAACAATGTGTCAAACGGTGTACAAAAAATGCATTTCTTCAAATTCAAAGATATATGTAGTTGGTGGCATCGATCCAACATTAATAGAAGATCTTTCATGTGTTCTTTTAATAGGTTGAACATAGTCCAATCATCCAAGTAAACTTCAAGAATATTGTGGACAAACTCTTTGAAGGCTGCAACTATTATCCGAGAAAATACTGCACAACAATTATTCAAGCCAAAGGGCACGAAAGTATTTGCAAATTACCCCCATTTAGTATCAAATGTGTTTTTGTCTTGATCCTCCTCCTCGATTCAAACCTAATGATATCATAATAAACCATATGTGAATGAGTAGGCTTCCTGACCGCCAACATTTTCTAGCACCTCATTCATGAATGGGGCGGAAAGGGTCGTGGACGTAGGATGAGTTGAGACTCCTCAAATCGACACAGATCTGAATATCCCTAGTATTCTTGACTTTCACCACCAGAGGACTAATCCATTTAGACTCCTCTACAAGGAAAATGATCCCAACATCCAACATTCGATCTAATTCTTTGCACACCTTCTCCTTGTATTTGTGATTTAATCTATAAGGCCTTCTCTTGATCGGCTTGACATCAAGTTTGATTTGAATCTTCATGGCCCCCAATGATCTTGCAATTCCTTTAATTTTAGAAAAAATCCAAGGAAACAAATCATCATATTCATTGAGAAGGTCAACAACTTGATTGATTGTTTCCTTATCCCAATAATCTCCAATCATGGCAATCTTGGGTGCATCTTCAATGTCAATATTTTTTTTCTTGGTTTTGATTGGTCCATTATAGTTAGGTATGTCCATCTCTTCTTCCTTACCCTTTAGTACGTGCTCTCCTTCAGACTCTTTTATCTAGATTTTGCGAGGGTCATCATCATTAATATTCTCAACATCAATTTTCCAACATTGTACCACCTCTTTTAGTTTGGCTTCCTTTAGTTGTTGATGAAAAATAAAATCCTTGATCTGGAGGAGAGCCTTACTCTGAGACAAATCCTTTGTTGTGAAGTTGAATGTTAATAAAAATTGAGAACTCATATGGTTCCACTCGATTATTTTCCTCCTGATCTCCTCTTATATGTACCAGATTCTAGGGACCATATCTATATTTTGGACGAATCGATGGACCCATTGGGCTCAAGGGATATTCTTCATGGTCCAATGTTGTTCACAAAAGGAAATGTGTTCTCGATGATCCTCATTTCCCTTGTAACAATTGGTTAGTTCAAATTCAACGATGGCTTGTAATCAAACCTCTATCAACTCAACTACCTATTCCCAATTGTGAATATTCAGGTGATGTGTTTCCCACCACTGCACAAATGTCCCTCACACCATTGAATCCATGGCCTAAATCCTTTTCTCCTTGGGGACAATTTTCTCCATTTGTATAAGTAGTATCTCTAACAAGTCAGTCCCATCAAATCGTGGGGCATCACACAACTCCTATCCGATCTAGCGTACTACTTTCATTACCCTCACACATATGCAAGTGTAAAATTCATATAGATTGTTATGCCACCTTCCATGGCATCCTTAGAATATGAGTCATAATACTTGAGACTTCTCCATATTAATTCTCCATATATGATGGCGTTGATGCAATCTTCCCTGTGCCTGATGATCTTATAGATATTCTTAATGACCGATCTCTGTGCATATTCATCCATTGGATCATTGTATTGGTCACCTTCATATGGATCCAGTGGCGCGACCACACATAAAGTATCTGTATCAAATGACATATGCCTCTTATTCAAGTTCAACACCACATTATTATCAAAGGCCTAGTCAATACCCATTAATGGAGGATATGGATCATAATCATCCATAATATCTATGACCTCAAAGTCATCCTTTGTTGTTACTCCAATGTTTACTTCCACCTACTCCAGACGACCTATTGGGTAGATATTATATTGATTGGACAAGAGGAGATGGATGGGTGACTAGATCAACTTTAGTTTACCCATCACCTCCCAAGATTTCATTGGTAAAATATTCATGTCGGAATCCAGGTCCAACATGACTCCTTCCATGTCATAGCCACCAAGTTTTTTCGTCCTCTTAAATTATCGGCCAATGCACTTTTTCTTGATGACCTGACATACATCTCTTTCTGGAAGCATAGCTGATATGGCTTCCTCCACTCCTTGATCCTTCATGCAAGTAGATAACATCTTATTCAAATTACTTGCATCCTCTATTTTATTCAACAATCACAAACAACAATGTAAGAAAGAACTCACATGGTCTTCAAATTCCTCCTTGCGACCCAAGTCATTTAAAAATTCTACACCCATTGTGCATTGCAATTCCTCTCGGCGCTATTCTTCATATGCATCTTGCTTAATGTGTCACAACTCACTCTGTCTGTGATCTTCCTATTTTTACCATTGCATTACATGCTAGAGTTCTTTTTGCATGTGAGCTTCTTCCAAATATATTATCATAGTGCGCTAAAATTCCTTATAGGCATGAGCTTCTTCCAGTGACCTCTACATCACACGCTGTAATTAGTCACGGATCTGAGCTTCCTCCAATGACATTTGTGTCTCAATTTTAACTTCTTCGTGGATCCTGTCCTCCTCAAGGGACCTATGAGTCATGAACTCTTTCTTTTTCCAATTCTCTTTACTCATCTAACAATAACTTCTTTTCCTGTGCCGCATCAAACCTTGGAGGGGGTTGAGCTCCCTTCCTTATTTTTCCATTTGTATTTTGACCTAAGCCTTCACCATGCTCAAAACATGTTCATGTATTTTCTCCTCCCCATGTTACTACTCGTACATAAACTTATTTTCTCTTATTTTTATTCTTGTGTGGCTCCTCATGCACCATGTTGCAATTGGTCTTATTTTCATCCCACTTATTCAGAAAATTGGGACAATCTTTGGTGACATGCTCAGGACTATAGAAATATGCATAAAGCACACGTGGCTTGGTGCAAAATTTTGAGACATGGCCAATATCACCACAATTAAAACACGTGGGAGGTATACCTCCTCCTCTTCCATATCCTCAAACACAACCATGCCCATATCCACCTCGGGGACATCCTTGGTATCTGCCTCTTTCTGCACCGACACACTCACCATCCTACTACTCTTCCTCTACCTGGAATGCATCGCAAGTATTATCTTGAATTAACTGGAGTGAGTGACAGTCATTGACATCATTCCTAACAGAATGGGGTATGGGTTATCGTCTGGTACTTTTTCAAATTTGGGTAGTAGGGTGGCACATGGCCCCACTATCCAGATATTTCACAAAATTTCATCAACCATATGGAAATGGACAAGGTGCGCCTATCACCATATAATTTGGTAATATAGGACATTCATCTATGTGATTCCCTTCTAAATGACATGTAGTACACCATACACACTCATGCATGACCTTATTCTTTTCCATATCCTATAAATGCATTGTACGATTGGCCAATTGAGACTGCACCTATGCCAAAGTTGTCGACATCTCTGCCCCTCTTGGCATAGCTTCGAGAGGCATTGCAATTTCTACTTCCTCTTCTTGAGTCATCACCTTCTATTGGGTGAATGGACTCAAATATGAGGAAGTAACCCCACAATGAACCATTGTTTGTGCTACACATCCTGGATTTGGAATGTCAACTTATCTAATAAGATCTTGAATCATTGGTCTTAATCCTAGATGATTTCTCCTTCTTTCTGCTTGATCTCCTTAACTTATGTGATACATTGGGACTCTAACTTAGGTTTTTGAAAATCCCTAAGAAAATCCTGCTTAATTTATGCTAGGGACCTTGTCTTTCTTATTGGCGTTGTATCCTTATACTTCATATACCACGTCAAGGCTCTATCCCTGAACGTGGTCTCCAACTACGTGATTTTGGATGCTTTGTTTGTTATTTTCTTTACACACCAAATTGCTTCACATGTAAACCAATGTTTCTCTACATCATACTTATCCATTCCATGGAACAAGGATATTCTCAGGGTGTTGTCCTGATTTTCCATCCTCAAACTTGAGCTAGTTCCTCCTCTCTGACTGCTAGGGTTTTGGTTTCTCAATACCAATACTTCTTGGGGTGAATTAGTATTGAATTCACTTTCTTATTCACTCATCTACTCTCTTCTATCTTCTTCTTCTCTCTCTTCTACTCCAATTGCTTCACTGTCTCATGGATTTTATTTTTGATTAAAAGTGCACATGGGGGGTGTTACAAATGGGGGGTAAGTCCATATTCTTCTAAAATTTCTTGTGAGGTGACCTAGGGAGTTGCCTACTTGCATTTGCGTAAGACCATATACTATTTCCCAATTTTATCCCCCACCAATAGGGGATCCTCCATCTTCCTCTTCTTCCGACGCACCAACACGCTACACTCTATCTTTTGGTCCTACCTATGCACTACCAATGTGCACGCTAACTATCTCTCCTAATAGTACACCATGGCTCTATGTGCCAACTTCTCTTCTTATCATCCCACCACTACTCTGCATTCCAACTTCTCTTCTTATGGACACACCATTTCTTTCCACTTCATCTTCTTCTAAGGTTGCGACAATCCACAATAATCAAGGGGCGTAGAATTTCTCACCTAGAAACTTAATAATATTGTTATTGGCATCCCCATTGGACACTCTATCTGCAATTCCACACCTTTTCTTGGGCCTATTCTCATCTGTGCTCCACCCTAGCATAGTACACTCTTCCACACTACTACCTAGTACAGTCCCTTTTCTCTTCATCTTAGGCCCGATCCCTTGTCACGCACTCCTAGATACCTCTTTTCCACTTCTCTCCTCCACTTTCCTTTTCACCTCAACTCTTCTTGTTTAACTCTCTTCTCTTTTTCCTTGTTTCTCCTCTCGGTCCATTCCATTCCTCACCTCATCTCACCAATTTTGGGATCCTCCTCAATGGATCCATTTTCTTTTTGACTTTTCCCCATATTTACAACCCCCCTACATGCTCAGGCATTTTACTCAACTATTCGATCGAGCTCCATGCGCATCATCCCTTCCTCCACAAATAACATTTTTATCCAAAGTGGAATTTCCTCCAACATCCACTTTATCATAACTTTTGTGAAATTTCTTTCAGCCTTGGTGAACGAATCAGTCTACTCCACAAAAAACTCAACAATGTAGCCTTCTTTTACTCAAGAAAACCAAAAATTCAATAGATCAAGTCCATTTATTATCCAACACTTTCAATCCTTCAATCTTGGCTTGATCCCAAACCACTGGTTCCAAGGCCCACAATTAGTAGAATTGGTACCAATTTCTCTCTTTAGCCACTCATGTAATAGACAAGGAAATTTAGCAAAGAAAATATCATGCATATTAGTGTAGAGATACGTATCCTTCCAGTGGTTGACATTCAGTCTCAATCCCCAAGTTTCTTGTAGAGAAAACTCATGCTCTTTCATAGTCAACTAGCATTGAATTTCCTCTTGATATAGATGCCACCCCATCTCTTTCCTTCATCACTCTCAACAAGACTTTCAAGTATCGTCAACAAAATCGTTTGTTGGGTGTTTTGTTCCATGCCTTTTTTTGGTCCTAAAGTCTGCACCTGACTACTAACGGGCAGAGATAGGCCACCTCAAGTTTTGGAATGGTTGATTTTTTATTTTTTTGTTTAGTTAGAGGGTTGTTTTTACCAAGAAAAGAGCATGGTTGGGTTGGAAAAATGATAAGGACGAGGCTCCTCCTTTGCTGGTAGCACACAAATGACAGACAAGTGAGATAATAAAGGTAAAAAAAAAGGGAAAAACAAACCACTCAATGAATAATCTATTGTAAGAAGTTTAAGTCTTAAAATATCATCTCAAGGAATTAAACATGTATATAAACACAATTACTCCCACGGGTTGCAATAAAAACAAATCTTCACCAAAGAATTAGTTGTCTTACATGTTTCATATTAGTAAAGATAAGTTATGTAATAGCTGAAGGAAATGAAATGTACTTCACACAAATCAAAAACTACATTCAAGATAAGATAAAAACACATGAAGATTTGGACAAAAAACACTGTCATCAAGAGTATATTCAACAGGTAGAGAGCTTTAATCCATGCATAGAAGAGGTTAAACTAGTCTGATGTATTTAAATTCTTCCCAAAAATCTCCCACCCCTTAAAACATACAAAATTTTCATATTTATCAAAGATGTAGAGGCTTTTAACCATCGGGAACAGAGGCTTAACTCTACACCATCTGTTGAAGAAAAACTTATTGACTTAAGTAAATACTGCTAGAGTAGAGTTATGTACACTTCAAACTTAACTTAACAAAGAGGTGGTTCATAGATGACCACTTATTGTGCCTTAAAAAGTCTCGACTTAAACAATTAAAATTTTTGCTAATGATAAAACTAAATTGATGCATATGTTGAACTGAACTGAGATTTGACAAAACGAACTAGGACTGATAGAACTAGATTATGAGTCGAGCGCTTGTATCCATGTGTATTGTTGGAGGTCAACTGGCAGATAACTGGATGTGTTGGCAACGTTCTTCTTCAACTTATATTTTGGGGGAAGGAGCAAGTCTTCTTGCGCTTTTTATGGAGTCTTTGATATTTATTCTGCATTCTGGAGTATATTTTCTCCAATTCCTGGTAGTGGTGTTGTAGGGTTCGGATATGAAGCTTCATTTCTATAAATGTTGACTATCATCGAGTTCTCTATATTGACCATAAACGACCTTTCCTTCTTGTCTTTCTCTGTAATGGACTATAACACACCCACTATGGAATTCAAAAATTTTCGTCCTTTTTCATCTTTTCTCTGATGAACAGAATTCCATAATCCCTACGGAACCTGATACAGACCCCGCTATCCCTTATCCGTACTCATATGATCGGCGGCTATGACCACAGGCCTTATTATAGAGGTGCTCGTTGGCTTTCGCAATTCAAGAAATCACGATACATGTATTTCTTTCTCTCTCTTGTCTCTCAAAGTGTTGAAATCTGAAAGGGAAACAATAGTTTGTCATAACTAGAAATTGCCTCGGATTTAAAATATGGCACTCCACTTTTCGGGGTTTACTCCATCGGAATTTCAGGATGTGCGACGATAGGCGGTCTCGCACCTGGGTTTCCCGGGAACCGAAACTCTGAAACACCAAGCTCTAACATACTTCACTATTCTGGGGCTTCCTCCATCAGGATTTTGGGATGTGCGACGACAGGAGGTCTCGCACCTGGGTTTCCTAGGAGCCAAAACTCCAAAAAGGCCAACCTCTAACATACTTCACTATTTCGGGGTTTCCTCCATCGGGATTTCAGGATGTGCGATGACAGGAGGTCTCGCACCTGGGTTTCCCAGGAGCCGAAACTCTGAAAACGCCAAGCTTTCACTATTTTGGGAATTCATCCATCAAGATTTCACGAGTTGGGGGTTTCGAGAATGGTGAACACGTGGGACCCGCACTTAGGTACCCTGGGTGCCAAAATACTGAAATATGATAGGCTCTCCACACTCTATCTTTCGGGATATCGCAAGTCGGGATTTCAGGACTTGCGAGTGCAAGAGATTTTAACCCTCGGTGTCCCGGGTACCGAAACACCGAAACATCACAACTCATCCATGCTAGTTCTTTTCGTGGTTTCGCTAATTGAGATTTTGAGACTGGCAAGTACAAGGAAATACTTCCTTGGGTGCTTTGGGTTCCGAAACACCGAAAAGTCCCAACTCATCCATACACCGTCATTTCGGGTTTTCGTGAATTGGGGTTTTGAGTCTTGCGAGTACAAGAGAACTCACACTTAGGTACCCCAGGTGTCGAAACTCCGAAAATTCATAACTTACCCACATTCTAGCATTTCGGGATTTCATATGTTGGGATTTCACAAGTCGTGAGGATAAGGGATCTTACCCTCTAATCTCCCGGGTGACGAAAAGCTGAAATGCTTACCGGCTGCCACGTGTACTCTCCAACTGGACGGTCCAGGTACTCCCATGGGTCTTGGGATTGATGGTCCTGATTTCTTCGCTACTTATGAAGGTTAAAAAGGGGTCGAGACATTAACCCCTGCGTTCCTTCATAAAATTTAACGGTCGTAACAGACCTTAGATCTTCCGAAAGGATCTCTTTCATGCATTTAGCAAGAGGAAGGGTAACCTGGGTACCGAACCACCGAAAGGTTTTTTATTCATCCACATGCTATCATTTTGGGATTTCGCGGGTTGGGGTTTCAGGACTCGCGAGTACAAGAAAACTCTCACCTAGATACTCCGGGTGACGAAACTCCGAAAACTCTTAATTTACCCCCACGCTAATATTTCGGGATTTCGCAAGTCGGGGTTTCAGGACTTTTAAGTGCAAGGGGACTTGCCCTTGGGTATTATGGGTACCGAAATGCTGAAATGTTGAGGTCTACGAGGACCATTCTCCCTCATGCAAGATTTTAAGACTTAAACTATAACATCCTCCTTCGGGTCCTCAGGTAATTTACACTAGGTTTTGAAGACTAGACTGGAAGGTCTTCTAGAAGGTAAGGGAGTGGTCTTGAAAGGGTTCCTTCATGGGGAAATATATCCAAGGCATCAGGTAGGACAAACACAGGAACAAATCTCCCAAGAGCAGACTTGAAAATATGTACTCGTTCAAACACATATATCTATCTATCTATCTATCTATATATATATATATATATATATATATATATATATATATATATATATATAAGCCAAATGTTGTCATTCCAACATAAGCATGCAACCACCATTTCTGATCAAACACCATAAAGACATTTCTACACAAAAACCATTTATAAGTGTTCAAACCATGAGCATACATTTCAAGATATTTAAATTCAAGATACAAGATATAACACTTATCCGAAAAACACCAGCTGATGCAACTGCTGAGAGGGATGCTCATTTCCACCCAACCGTAGGCTCAGCAACTTCGAATGGATTTACCACTAGCCACCCCCGAGATAGACCACGATGCTTGAGGCTCTTTGTATCAATTCTTCAATGATCGAGAATGAACGTTACTCTCCTTCTTCTCTGCTATCGCTCACTCTATATTTTGTTCCATAGTTCTTCTGATCTCTTCCTGTGATCTCTCCCTCGCATCCTCTCCCACACCTTTTACATGCCTTTTCTTTCCCAACGAGGTTGCGTGTGGCACGAATTCCCCCGTGGTGGTCATGTATGAGGCCTCCATGGATGGGTGGTTTACCCCCATCCCTCATTAACTCATGAGGAGCCTCTTTACCTACCATCCTGGTGAGTAATTCATTTCGGGGCCAGCAAGCTACTCTTGGTTCTCCGGGCCAGTGAAGACCAAATACGGTTTGGTTCGGTGGAAGTTAATGCCACCATTCTAGGTGCCTTCCACCACCTTTCTTCAGCCATTGTGGTCTCTTTTTCATCACTTCCCCCCTCTCGGCAGTTATATATATATATATATATATATATATATATATAT
>JZKD02S0694710.1:103997-115416 GCA_000966675.3 Picea glauca | reverse complement strand
AGGTTTCAAATGGAAGATTCTAAACCTGTGGGTACACCTATGGTAACTGGATGTAAATTAAGCAAGGATGATGATTCACCTGATGTTGATCAAAGCTCATATCAATCAATGATAAGAAACCTATTGTACATCACAACATCTCGCCCAGACATAATGCATGTTGTAGGAATGGTAGGAAGATATCAGGCTGCACCTAAATAGAGTCATTTTCAAGCTGTCAAAAGGATATTCATGTATTTAAAAGAAACAATGACTTATGGTCTGTGGTATCCTAGAAATCAGAATTTTTAGTTAATTGCTTATTCAGATGCAGATTGGGCAAACTGTGTTGATGAGAGTAAAAGCACCAGTGGAGGAGCATTCTTCCTGGGTAATTATTTAGTAGCATGGCTTAGTAAAAAGAAAGGTTCCATTTCTTTATCAACCACAGAGGCAGAGTACATTATTGTTGCTACCTGTTGCACTCAGGTATTATGGATGATTCAGACACTTGCAGACTTAGAGGTAAAATACATTGCACCGATCCCAATTCATTGTGATAACACTAGTGCCATCAGTGTGTCTAAAAATTCTGTATTTCACTCCAAGACCAAGCATATTCCCATAAAATATCATTTTTTGAGAGAGCAGGTCACCAATCAGATTGTTCAAGTCAATTACATTCCCACTACAGAACAAATTGTAGACATCTTCACTAAACCCCTAGCCAAGACACCATTTGAATATCTCAGACAGAAGTTGGGTGTCATCCCGTCTCACATCTAAGAGAGTCCATCCTATTAGGGGGAGTCTTGTATTGATTGCATATCTGATACCTCCTAAAATTAATGCAACAGCTCAGGGGGAGCGTGTTTTCTTTGACATTGATGTCAAAGGGGGAGAAAAGAACAGGGGTGTCTTTGTTGCCATCAATGCCAAAGGGGGAGATTGTTGGCATGTTCTACATACAGTGTATGCTTGTCATTGATGGCAAGTACAACAACAAAGATGACAACAAACATGCAAAGGATTGTAGGTAGGTCATTGATGACAAGATCAGAGTAAGCATCGATGAAAAACATGAACAAAGTAAGCTCAGGAGTAATTAGCGCAGAGTCGATCACAGTGCCTAAGATCGAGAGGAAAAGCGCCAGTGATCATTGGATCCCATTTAGAATTCCTGAAAGAAGGAGGACCATCAGATCTGATTATAGACAAGAAGAACACGCAGAAGAGGAGGACATATCTCAGTCGTCGGATCTAAGCACAAGTTCCGACCATCGTTGGATCAGGGAAAACCTGCACATTCATTAAAGTGCAAGGAGAAGCGGGTATACAAAATCCCGAAAGAAGGAGGACCGTCCATCTACGGGCAGGACACGTGGACATAGATCAACATTTCACTGACTGGAAAGTCAAAGGTATGAAATGCTCCAGCCTTTCACCTCTCGAACTCGCGATATGCGAAATCGCGAAATAATCTCAACCGTTAGATTGAGGCCAAATATGGACCGTTGATCAGGAACAATGAAGGCTCATGGAGTTGCGAAGTCTCGATAAAATCTTAACTGTTGATCCAAGAGGGACGCGTGGTAGAAGATCAGAGCATGTCAAAGACTCCATTTCGACGTTTCGTGAATCGCGACTTGGAGAGGCAAGAAACAATACCACATGAATGCTGAAATCACGAAATGCGAAATCGCGAAATGATATGAGCCATCAGATCAAGGGTTGATTGGGACCATTGATCCCACGCCATTTCAGAGTTTCACGGATCGATAGTTGTAAGCGTCAAGAACATTCACCACAGGAATGTCGAAATCGCGATTTGCGAAATCGCGAAATGATCTGAGTCGTTGGTTCAAAGAGATCGTGGACCATTGATCCGCCCCCCTTCGATGTATTGGAGACTAGGATTTTGGTTACCGGGAGATGGAGAAGTCAGAAACTCTCAACATCAGGAATCCCGAAATGCCGAAAAATGAAATCTCGAAAAGCACTTTATGAACAAGCGCTTGGTCATGGCCATGGTCATATAGAGGAAGGAGCTAGCACAGAAAAGCTCCGTTTCGAATTTTTGGAGATCACAACATGGACTGGCGAGACACTTGGCCGCAGGAAAGCCGAAATGATGAAATATGAAATAAAGGCAAGCTTATGAAGATCATTCAACGGTGCAGATGAAACTGAAGGAGATCGGAGAGCTACTGTTGTACGACATAGTGAACCTGCCAGAAACCAGTGATGAGTTCTACTAGAGTACTCGAAGACACTTCAAGGTGATTGACAAAGGAGGTGAAGAGTCTCAAGAGATCAACCAGTAGAATAGAGACTGTTCGTGGAGGTGACTGGCAAGTGGATGAGCGTTGAAGTTTGTAACTAAATCAGAAATTATAAGCTCGACTATGGTAGAGAAGACAAAGAGTCTCGAATGCCAGAGAGGTCGAGGAATCTCAGCATGACATCCAGTGATGCTGAATGCGTGGGAAAACCGCCAGAAAAGCTGAAGGGTTACCATGATAATTAGACAGAGCACTCGAGAGGTGGAAGAGATTAATGCAGTGTGAGCAGGCAAAGGCATGGTGTACATTGCATGCACAAGGTGTACAGAAGCTATAAGTACACGGGACAGAGAAGTGATGTGGTTGTTGTTGTTGAGGTGAAGTAATGCATGTGTGAAGAAGTAAAGGGGTGGTGCAGCAGCTGAAATGGACAGAAAACAAAAGGTGCATGGAATGGGAATGGCACACAGAGCACAAAAGACAGAAGAACATAATGGACAACAGATGCATGCAAGAAGAAAGTGAGGAAGACTGAGTAGCAAAATCTTGTAGAATAGTGATGAGACTGGTAAGTTGTTATTGAACACTATATCATTGTAATAGGTTTCAGTATTTCATATTCATAATCCAGGGTGGTAGGGAGGTGCTAGGGAGGACTGGTGTCCTCAGAGGTTCAAGTGGGTGCTTGAACACAAGGGGTAGGTGCTTCCTTCTAATTGGTGCTAGAGAAACTAGGGAGTTGGTGCTTCCTTCTAGTGCGTGCTAGAGAAAACAGAGAGTTGGTGCTCTCAGCAAGTTGCAACTTACAAAAACAGAGGTTGTATCCTCATAGTGAGTTGGTGCTCATATGTATGATAATGTAAAGAATGTAAATAATACTTATCATATAAAGAAGAAGAGGCTTTTACCCTGTATGGGTTTCCTTGGGAAATATATGTCTCTGTGTTTCTCATATATGTGACTGATGATGAATGTGCCATTGTTTATTTCCCTGCATTATTGTGATCATCGTAGAGGTTTGTAATGAGTTTTAAAAGAAGCATAATTGTTTAAGCATGGTAACAACTGATTCACCCCCCCTCTCAGTTGTCCAACATTGACCACTTTCATAAACTAGGAGGCATAGGATCTACATCAACAGGTATTGTCTTCCTTACCCCTGCATTGTTTCATGTTTCCATTTATCTCTTTACAACCCAATGCCTTGCCACAACACCTACCAGACATGCCAAGTCTTCTTGTTTTACATCATGGATCCCTCATGACATAGCTCTCACCTATACATGCTTGGGATAGTTTCCAAAATGCTTAGCTACTAAATTCTCATCTCTCTAATCTTTATTCTTTGTACTTGTATAACCTATTGGTTCATAGGTAGATATTTATTGTGGCTATACATTACTTTCAATTTTATACTACTACATTTTCATATATAGCCTAACCATCTCTCTCTTCCAGACACATGTTTTTACATTCTGAGGAAATTTAGGATGCTTTTGATCTAAACTAGGAGTTGATATGGAACGTGGGTGTCTTCCTCCATCACAACACCTAAGGAGAGGTTGATATGCTCAACTAGCTAGCCCAAATACTTGGGGGTGCTCCTCCCTTGAGGGTGCATCCTTCCAGCTAGCCATATTGAAGGAGGGATGCTACCCCCTTGAGGGAGGAACCCTCTAAGGGAATCTTACATTATTTAATTACTTGTTGTGTGGGTTAGTTAGTTAGGCATCACTTTCCAGCCTTGAGTTATATGCATGTGCATATAATATTGTTTTCTAGTCTTTGAGTAACGTGCATCCTTATATTAGTATTTTCGACTTGGAGAGCTATACAAGCCTATAAGAATGGTGTTTTTCCTAATTAATAGAGTGAGCAAGTTTTTCTAATCTACTATAATTTCTATGTTTTGTCATGGTTCTATCTTTTGTTTATATCAACGAGAACAATTTTTGTTTTGGCTCTATCTTTGATTTGTTTCTTATCATATTCACATATAAATTCAATTTTTCTATACATGAATACCATACATCCTTCATACTCTTAAACCTTTTTTATAAATTCACACAAGTTCCACTCTTATTCTAGCAACTTGATCTTAGATACATTGCATGTACTTGAACTTATGATGATATTTGCTATGGCTATATGGACATTGCACATGTTTTGTTGTCTAGCCCATGGTTATATGTCTATGCACTTTGCTAGCCTTTTTCAGCTTAGTCTGTGATTTTGTTTATTCTGATTTTTCCAAGAGACAAAAATGGATGCTTTGAATGATGTATCGTTTTTTTTTTTTAGGTTTTTTTTAGGGGTGGGGGGGGCTCATTTGCATAACATTTCTTTTGTCACATTTTGTTGATCATTCATCTTTCTTTTATTTTTGTGTCTCATTTTATGTCCTTTTTCTATCCTTTTTTGTATTTCATATGTTGTGTCATCCATGCATCTCGTTAGGCTATGGGTATGAGGGTTTAAATCCTTCCATCCATGAGGCTACAGTAACTAAATGGATAAATGACATTAATAAAGATCAGGCTATAGGGTTTGTTAATGAAGGTGGGTTGGCATTTCAATCATGAAATTAAGCTTGTAGGGCTTGTAGGATTTTAGTTCTCCATAAGAATTGATCCTTTAACAAGGAGGTAGGAATAACTCTACAATGCACCTCACCCAAAGTTTAAATTAGTCGATTTTTCTATTAGGATTGGGGCTTTTGTCTCTATGGCTTGTTGACTATTCTCTTGCATCTATTAACTCAAATTGCATAACCCACTAAATGTTTCAATGATGTTCAAATGTGTCTCATTGCATTATTTTGTATATGTGTTAATTTTTCTATTAAGATTGGGGCTTTTGTCTCTATGGCTTGTTGACTATTCTCTTGCATCTATTAACTCAAGTTGCATAACCCACTAAATGTTTCAATGATGTTCAAATGTGTCTCATTGCATTATTTTGTATATGTGTTATAAATAAAATGTAAATAAAATTCAAAGACAACTCTTAAACAAACCATAAAAAACCATAAAAAAAAAAATACAATAAACAATAAAAACTGCAAACTAGACATAAAACTTGCACTAAAATATTTAACACAAGATCATGTATCCTATTTCCAAGGATGTGCATTTTTTTTTGCATTATTTTGTATATGTGTTATAAATAAAATGTAAATAAAATTCAAAGACAACTCTTAAACAAACCAAAAAAAACCATAAAAAATAAATACAATAAACAATAAAATTAAACAATAAAAACTGCAAACTAGACATAAAACTTACACAAAAATATTAAACAAACCAAAAAAAACCATAAAAAATAAATACAATAAACAATAAAATTAAACAATAAAAACTGCAAACTAGACATAAAACTTACACAAAAATATTTAACACAAGGTCATGTATCCTATTTCCAAGGATGTGCATTTTTTTTTTTAATTTCATCAAAATTAAAGCGGTTAAAAAGGAGGATCAGGTATCCTATTTCCATGGTTGTGTAATTTTTTTTATTTAACTTCATCAAAATGATATTCAAAACTATAATCCCTCGACATTTCAATACCTAAGTTAATACCTAAGTTCATGTTAGGAAACAACTAATACAAAATAACCCTGGTCAATAATTTCCTTCATGTGAAAATCAAAATCACCACTTTTCATTCACGTTCTGCTAAGTGCACTTTCTACTCCTATTTATCGTTCCTCTGCCTTGTGAGTTTCTCTGAACACTCAAATGCAAGCAAAATGACCTTATTGAATTGACCACAGTGATAAAAGAGAAATGACTGACCTTATTCTATGGGATCTCTCATCTTGCTACCATGCTGATATTCAACTTCCTTTCGTTCACTTCTCCTTTCCAAATCGATGAGACTGAGAAACGCTCATCAATTGGTTTTTCTCTCCTATCCTCCTTCAGATTGGACTTCGTTTTTCCGGACTCCTATTGAATCCCCATAATCGACGATGATTTGTCTCTTTGATCAAATCTCGAAATCGAGCATATAATATAATATGATATAATCATATATTATGATTAACTCTTCCCAATGAGGAGCACACGAGAGGAGGTCATTGTAGCTCTCACTGGTAGAAAGATATGGGTTGTGGTAAGAATCATGTGTGATAATGCACAAAATACCTATACATATACATATACATATACATAGTAGTAGTAGGTATAAAACTTTCTATTTTTTTTTGTGATTTTTTAGTTTGATTTTGTTAAAAATTTGGTAAAGAATGGTTGGATCTGTAGATTTGAATGGCTAAATTTGTATAATTCAAATATCTTTAAGATTTTCCAACATACTAAATCTATTTATACATTCAAAAATACAATTTAAACAACAGAAAAATAACAATTATATCCAAATTTACATATACTGATTCAATAAAAAAAACCCAAAAATAAAAATAAAACATTTAGCGAACTCCAATAACAAATCCTAACTAATATGACCGATTTCCAACTCTTGGCTATCAGCTTCATCTAAGGCACATAGTCTGCCTCATAATGTCGACCGCCATGAACAAGTGGCCTGCAACAATCTGCAGAAATAACACTATCTAGACAGTTAAATTTCTTAGCCAAACAATGAAAAGCAGTTAAATTTCTTGGCCAAACAATGAAAAACATGCAACACAGAGACAAAACAGTTCCCGTGATCTAATACATGTTTTTATAATTGCCCTGTAGAGCACGTATCCTTTGATACAGAGAAAATATTCTTCAAACTCAAATTTTGTGACGTAATTCAAATACATGAAAATTTACATAAGGCTAACTCCATCCATCAATATTTACAGGCAACTTCATTCTTTGAAGGGTTTTCATTTCACTCAGCTGAACCAAGAAGGACGATACAGCCACGCCGGACGCCTTCGGCGAACGCCATCATTTGAATTTGAATTGGAAGCATTCCGAGGACGTTGTGAATCCTGATTTGCAGAAGACCGCCGAAAAGGCCACAGATAAGATAACAGATTGCATCTCCGACGATTCTGTCTGCTGTTGGACGAAGCTCGTCTAGCACTATTCTGGTCTATGTTTCCTGAACTATCATTGGTATTCCTTCCACCTGCAACAAAAACGGGCGAATTCCTTGAATTTCTATTTTGCCCAGGGGATCCAATGTCAATCAGAAAAAAAGGGGCCTGCTGAGATCCTTCCATGTTAACTTGGCCGCCGGGCGTTGAAGCAGCACTACTGGTGCCGGATGAAGATCCAGACTCTGCACTGTCCGGAACCTCAGTCGGCAATCCCTGGCGACAGATAGGGCACGTATTGTGCTGAGCCAGCCAGGGAAGAATACAATCAGAATGATAAATATGTTTGCATGGCATTTCCCGGGCTTCGCCGCCTACTTCGAAACGTTCCTTGCAGACAGGACAATGCGAACTGTGAGTCAGATGTTGGGAATCGATCTTAATTGTGGGCATTGCGTCCACGGCGGCTCTCGGGGCAGGGGGAGGGCCGCACCTATCGTTCTGAGACAGCTGCTCTATCAGCTGATCTAGACCAGAACCCATGAAAAAATCCCCAATGTTTGCAGGCAAGGGCCTGGGTTCAATTCCTGTGTCGTTACCAAAAACTAACTCCATGAGGCCATTCCTCCCTTGTGGATGCCGTCTGAGAATCAGAAACGGACCGTTCAACATCCCGTCGGGGACTTGGTCGTGGCCTTCGTTGTTTCCGCGGTGGCCTTCGTTGTTTCCGCGGTTATTGAGCCAATTCAGCAGGGTAGCTACGAGCTCCCCGTCGAAGGGGTTTGTTCGATCTTGGCCCCCGCGTTCTTCTAAAAACCCTCCTCGACATGTGGGGCAAAGCATGGGATCTCCTGCCGATAACGTTAAGGAGCGATTACAAACATGGCACCAGTACTCAGAACTACTTCTAGAATCCATCTCGATAAACCCAGAAAGTTTCCTGGAAATTCAAAGAAACGGCCTTCAGAAAGTTTCCTGGAAATTCAAAGAAACGGCCTTCAACAACCTTACCACGGCTGGTATTCAGACCCAAAGAAAACCCACGCCAGATGAAGCTCAACTGTATTGATAATGTACGCTGCTCTCCCGAAGGTTTTTTGTAGAAGTTGGAGGAAAATCAGTTGCAGGTCAAACTTTTAGGGCGACAAAGATGCAAATTTTGGTGGAAATCAGAGAAGAAACGGCGAGAGACTTAAATGGAAGCTTTCTGATTCGTTGAGTGAAACGCGTTGGAAAGAATAAAAGTCTATTTTTGGATTTCACTGTCACTTTGCTCGCACGTAAGAATTATTAATCAAGTTGCATTATTTAAATAAAAGAAGTATATAGAGGAGAAGATAAGGATCCGAGCATAAATCTTCGAGCAGAATAGGATCCGAGAAGATCTTGTTCTCCACACTTCAATGGATTTAAGTTTAAAATAAAATTATAATATGCATAAATATTTAGAGAATAATTGGATACGAGAATGTATTAAGTTTACTCAAGTAATAGGTTCTTGAGAATCATGGTATAAGGTTTATGTTTGAAATATAATAATAATAATAATTTATTTTTAAGGTCAAGGTCAAGCCAGCATATCAAATTGGTGTATGAGACCTCTTGTTTGTGGGACAAGGGACCCCCCTCCGTCTAGGATTTGACTGGTAAAGTCTACGAAGGTATACATACCCTACCCCCTTTGGATTTGAACCTGTGACCTCTTAAGAGGAAACACATGTTCTTAACCATTAAACCCACTCAGACTGTATAATATATAATATTTAATTTTAAAATGATAATTTATTTATATATTAAATTAATAATTAATGTAGGAAGTTTTCTTAAATAAATATATATGTATGTTTTTTATTTTTGTGTTTTTTTTAATTATATATATGGATGAGGTTTTTATATAACTAAATTATATATATATATATATATATATATATATATAGATAATTTTATTTTATTTTAGTAATTTAATAATAATAATAACAATAATAATAAAATTTTAAGGTCATGTGAAGTTAGATACCAAATTGGTGTATGAGATCTTCTTGTTTGTGGGATAAGGGACTTTCTCGAGGCAATAATTTGATTGCTAAAGTCTATAGAGTTATACATACCCTACCCCCTTCTGGATTTGAACCTATAACCTATAAAGAAGAAACACATACTCTTAACCATTATTATTATAAAAAGTATTTAAGATGTGGTTGACATGTCTCCAAGGAATATAGAATTAATTATGGGATTACTAGGTTTTCCATTATTAAATAAAATTACATTTTGATGGGTTTTATAAACTATATTTTTAAGATAGTTTAAGAAAATTTATCAATATTAATTAAAGTTTTATTTATAAATTTTATCAAATATTTTAAGATAGTTACATATCTATTTAGAATTAGATATTATAATAATTTTCATTTAAATATTTAAATATTAATGATAGTAAATAGTGATTTAATTAAGATAGTTACATAAATATCTAGAAATAGATATTATAATAATTTTTATTTAAATATTAATAATAATTAATACTAAATAGTAATTTAATTTTGTATCCAAGTTATAATAACCAATAAAACGAAAAAAAACAATTACATATACATCTTAAAAAATAATTTGAATTTAGTTATAGAATTATTTTAAAGTCTTTGTTAATTCAAATCCATTTATTAATGATATCATAGAATTTATTAATTTTATTAAAAAATAAATAGAATTATTTCAAATTCTTTATTAATGATATTATAGAATTTATTAATTTTATCAAAAAATAAATAGAATTTAGTTATAGAATTATTCCAAATTCTTTATTAATTTTTTCACTACATATAAATCCAATAAGATCTCTTATGATATTTTTGTATATGACAACAATAATTTGGAGGAAGTGACTTCATACAAATATCTTGGAATTGATATTCACCACAAGTTCAATTGGAATTATAGCATTGAGAAAAGGATTATTGGGGGATGAAAATCTTATTATGGGCTTGAAAACAATTGTAAATCAGCTGATCTTTGGAGTTGGGATAAGAAGAAACTCCTCCTTGGGACTCTTGTTACACTTGTTATTCTTTATGGATGTGAAGTATGGGGCTGTAGTATCTCTAGTCAATCCTCGAGAAAGATAGAGAAAATACAAAAGAATTTTATAACCTATAATCTCAAAATTAAAGGAAATATGCCCTATCCCATCCTCCTCTTAGAAACAAGCCTCTCCCCCATTTAGAGCATGGCTATGACTAGATACCTAATGTATAAGAACAAGTTAAACAACATGGAAGACAAGAGGTTACCTAAAATTGCTTCAAAATCAAGTCATAACCACCATAGACTCAAGCGAGGATGGCAGAAAGACGCCAGGTATTGGATAAACTACTAGGGAATCATGGAAGAAACCATTTTCCAGAATAAAGATACTATTAAAAAAAATGTCAAATGAAAATTTAAGGAAAAAATGTGGTGTGATAAAGAGTTAGAGGAAAAAAGAAAATTAAGGTATTATAAAGATGTAATCAACCCTAATCTAGAAGATCAAAATTATCTATTTGTTTTGTTAAGTGTAAAGAAAAAAATAAACACTGATAAGATAAGAACAAATTCTCACGAGCTCCTTAATGAAATTGGGCGTTGGTCAATTCCTAAAACGTCATGGGATAAAAGAGTGTGTAACCTTTGTGACACTAAGAAGTTTGAAGATGAAAAACACTTTCTCTTAGATTATCCAGCCTATACCCATATTAAATCTCATTTTCAAAATATTGATCACACTACCAACCTTCTTAGCCTCTTAACTCAACAAAAATATGGTGATCTTGGAAAGCTTCTCTTAATGTTTTTGGAGCACAAAAACAAAATTCTAAAGAATCACAAGTAATCACTTACCATCTTAAGGTCTTATAGACCAATTAGGTCTTAGTGGAAATTAATCATCATCATCATCATCATATAAAATATTCAAATCTCTTTTCATAAATTTTATTAATAATATTATAAAATTTATTAAATTTATTTTTAATAATTAAAATAATTTTTAAAATTTTTTATTCAAATTTTTTGAATTTTTTATAAACCCTAGTTTATATTAAAAAAAATAAAAATATTATTCTTATTTAATTTCATTTATTTAATAAAAAATTTATATGTTTTTTTTATTTTATTTTTTATAAT
>JZKD02S0694710.1:85906-101112 GCA_000966675.3 Picea glauca | reverse complement strand
TGGAGGGTGAGGGAAATATAGGATAAATGTGTTATCAAAACTCTATGCAATTAAGTCATTTTCCATTATATAATGATTTAATCAAGTCTCCACATAGTTACTCTAACTTCTCTTAAGCCCCAAGTGAGTTTAAAGTAATATTAGGAAGCCCGAGATTTCTTTCATATCGGTTGTCTTGTGTTTGAACTTAGGTACTTAGTGGTAACCATACTCTTAATGGGGAAAGACAAGCTTGTATTATGAAGATAGGATAGGGTGCATTGCTTCTAATTTTAAGAGTCTAAATTATAAAGTGTTTCTAGATTTGCTAGAGCTTCCTCCATGATTCAATAAATATGAAACAACCATGAACTTCACATCTATATAAGATAACTAGACTAATGAAAGTCTCAAAGGGGAGATTACTTCTTCTTTTCTCCCACAACCAAAATCCCACTGATTTATAGCAGTTTTAAAAACCAAAATAGGATTTCCTCCCTTTTCTAATCCTTTTCTCAATTCTATAATTCGAGTTAAGCTTGTTACAAGGTTGACTCTCATATATTTGTATGAAATTCCTATTGTCATACACAAAAATTAGTGTAAGTTATCTTTTTGGATTTGATTATCATAACCTTTTTTTTAATATAATTTAACTTTATTTTAGTACTTTAATAATAATAATAATCTTTTTTTAAGGTCACGACCAAGCTAGAAATCAAATTGGTGTATGAGACCCCCTTGTTTGTGGGACAAGGGATCCCCTCCGCACACAAGGGACCCCCTCTGCACAATGATTTAAATGCTAAAGTCTATGGAGGTATACATACCCTACCCCTTTCTGGATTTGAGCCTATGACCTCCAAGGAGGAAACACATGCTCTTAACCATTATTATTATGAAAAGTATTTAAGGTGTTGTTGACATGTCCCTAAGGAATATAGAATTAATCGTGTGATTACTAGGTTCTACACTATTAAATAAGGTTACATTTTTATGAGTTTTATAAGTTATTTTTAAGGTAGTTTAGTAAAAGGTTATCAATATTAATTAAAGTTTTATGTATAAATTTTATCAAATATTTTAAGATAGTTACATAAATATTTAGAAATAGATATAATAATGATTTTCATTTAAATATTTAAATATTAATGATAGTAAATAGTGATTGAATTAAGATGGTTTTTTTTTTGTAAATAAATATTTTATTTCTTTAGAAAGTCATCAAATCAGTACACATGGAAAAATCGGTCACCTGTTCTTCCATACAGATGGAAACTAGAACAGATGGCCTAATGTCTTGTTTTTTTCTGAACTCTGAAAAAGCAGGAAACAAAAGATAAAACAACACTAAAACTTCCGCTATGATCATCTAGATCAAAAATGCATAGTGATAGAGAAAAGATGAAATTAAACAGTAGGCAAACCCGTAGTGTCGTCATCGCCATGAGGTTGAGGCCAAGTAGGAACAAAAACATACTAATGGGTGCATGTCAGACATCTTCACTTGTTTGGCTCGCCTGAGAGGGAGTCAGACAACATATCCAAGCGGCGACTGAGGAGGATATGGCGGTGTAGTTGCTCCGTCATATCCCATCGCTTAGAGAAGATAAGGTCTAATTGCTCCTATGAAAGACGGAAAGTGATGATCATCTATGGCTCTAGAGTTGTAACTAGTGGAGGCTTATTGATTGGATGGGTCTCCTCATTGTGCTCAGCCGAAGGGATATCTTCTTCTACTATGCAATTTTCCATTGCCAAAGTGGAGTCAATTTCTTGTGTAGGTTGTCCACAAATGTGGGGTGAGGCTTGAATGTTGGAGATTGTGAATATGAGGGAGGATGGAGGGACTTGTGGCGGGATTGAAGGATGATCTTCTTTGACATAAGTCATGGGAGGAGCTTCTTCCATCTAGTTATGAGTAGAGGATGGAGAAGGCATCACAGAAGGGACAATGTGGCTAGTAATAGAAATGTTAGGAAAGGAGGGGTCGAGCATGCACTGTCGGCCTACAAAAATGTAGTAGGTGTCCACGCTTAGGATTTCCTCTTTCTCTTGGCATGGGGGAGGGTGTGGTGAGATTGAAAACAAAGAGAAGAGTGGAATAGCAGGAAGAGAAAGAGTCAAAGAAAACGCAAGAATCCAGAGACAGGACCAAAGAAAAATAATTGTTTCCATTTTTTACCTCCTGAATAATAATTGGATTAGTGAGGTGAAGTGTCGAAAGGGACGAGTTGATAGGTCTTGTGTGACTCGTACCAGTCCAAGAATGTTTCTTCTATAGCATTGATTTCTCCATTAAGCCAACCCCTATGTGTAGGCACACCTTCAATCCTATCAAATGAATGTCGCTCATACCAAGTGAACTGAAAGCGAGGGTGGCAGCAGGGGTTATTAACTTCTCAATCTGCATGGTTTCCAGTTGTCACCCCATTCGGGGGAGGACAATCTCTGAGTGCAATCTCTGGACGTTGAATTAACAACAAGGGTGTTGGAAGATGTTGTCCATCTGTTAGGATATCCTCTTCTTGAGAGGAGACTCCCTCATTGGCTAATGCATCTGCAACCTTATTCGCTTCTTGCCACACATGAGAGGGGATGAGGGTGAGAGAAGGATGAAGAAGAGTACTGAACATGTCAAGCAGACCAAGGAGCTTCCAACTTGTGGAGACTTTTTCAAGATCATACCCATTGATGATTTTGGTTGCTAGTGATATGATCACTTGGGAATCCCCTTCAACAATTAGTTTATTAATATTTTGACTAGTGGCAAGTTGGATTCCTTTTATTAGTCGCTAGAGTTACAAAAAAATATTGGTGTCATGGCCCAAGTGTCCAACAAATATTTGGATGATATTCCATGTGCAGACGCGGAGAACAACACCATAACCTGTTGGACCAGGGTTTCCCTTAGAGGCCCCATCAAAATTTATTTTGACGAAGCCTGGAGGGGGGCCAAGCCATGAGGTAGGGCTATGAGCTGGAGAGCCAGAACAAAGAGTAACATTGAAAGCAGTGCAAGGGAGATTTAGCTTCCAGTTTGATAGAATGGTGCTCTCTTAGGGATTACAAGAAAGAACTTCATGTGACCACTGAGTGACTCGAATGGTTTCTTGTATATGTCCGAAAATTCTTGACTAGATATAGGAAAGAGAAGAAGATTGAGACTGGAAGATGTGTTTATTTCGTTCTTTCAAGATCAACCAAACAATGAAGCTTGGTAATAACTGCCATATTTTGTTCAAAATTGTATTTTGGTAGACACTAGTACCCCAGTTTTCTATGGTCCTTATAATTTCTCCGCGAGCTCTATTGGATTTCCTCATAATATGAGCGACCTGATCCCAAATCTCCCCACTAAAAGAGAATTGATTGAATATATGTTTCATAGTGTCCTCCTACTGCTGACAGAGATGACATATCAATGGCCTGATGAGCCCTTGTTTCCTAAAATTGTCCCAAGTGAGGATTTGATTTTGTACCATAAGCCAAAGAAAAATTGAGATTTTTGGCCAAAATTTTGATTTCCAGATAATGTTCCAGATGTGTTCTTTTGGTTGAGCATGGAAATTCTCATGAATTTAGTAGGCTTATTTCACTATGAACATACCCACAGGGGAATAACCCCATCGAAGAATATCTGAACCATTTATTATGTGAATCTTCCTCTGGGAGGCAATGGTACACCATGGTTGCATATCACAATCTTCTTGAATAATGAGATATTGTGGAAAAGTTTTCCAAGTTCGCCAAGGAGGATGGTGAGAGACGGTTTACCAAATATCTTCCACCTTCAGGGGAGCCATATGTTTCATGTGATTGTGTAGAGGAGGTAATCCATCCAAAGAGTGCAATGGAGGTAGTTGTTGCCATGAATCTTTCCAAAACAACTTCGTGTAGCCATTCCAGATTTCCCAAAATGCATGCTTTTGAATAAGAGGGTGATTGCGCCAAGCAACATTCCAAATATTGGAGCCTTGGATATGATCATTAAATCTGATGAGATGTTCCTCATTGGTATTGGGGGAATATTTTTGTTTCCACAGCTTCACCCAGAGTTTGGTTGTATAATTGAGCCAGCACCACCAAAGTTTATCTCCCATGATGTTGTTGAGCTTGCCAGGATCTCTGAGTCTGATTCCTCCAATATATTTTGACTTACAAACTTTTTCCCATCCAGCAAGAGCCCACTTTTTTCCTAGATCATGACTATGCCAAAGGAATTTCCACTGCAAATTTTGTATGGTTTTGATGACTGATTATGGGGCCGCTAAATCTAAGAAGAGGTAGGAAGGGAGATATTGAAGGACTAACTTAATAAGAACCAGTCTAACTGCAAGATTGAGGGATATGAAAGTCCAATTGCTCAAGCGATTGGAAATTGAGAGTAGAAGGATATCCCATGAAATGTTTCATGCCACTGCATTAGTTAAGGGAATCCCAAGATAATTGGATGAAAGGGAGATCCTGGGGATGCCTATAAGTCAAGAGATGTGGGCTTGGACGACAGGTGGTGTGTTGAAGAAAAAGAGCTGGGATTTTTCCAAATTAAAGGTAATGCTCGAGGCATCACTAAATTCAGAGAGAATATAATTGAGTTTAATGGCTTTCTGAGCAATAGGGGTGTTCATAAACATGGTGTCATCTACAAATTGACTGTGTGAAGTAGATGGATGAAGGTTGTGAAGAGAGAGACCTTGAAGGGTATCGTATGCAATAGAGGCTTTGATATAATGACCTAGTCCTTCTTCCATGATGAAAAAGAGAATAGGGGATAAAGGGTCCCCTTGATGGATACCCATGGAAGGAGAGAAAGGTTGAGAGGGAACTCCATTAAACAGAATAGAAAAGAAGGAAAAGGTAGTGAGTTTCACTATCCAAGTTATCCAATCCTTGTTGAAACCAAAGGCTGTTAAGAGGGAATTCATGTATTTCCAACTAAGTTGATCAAAATCTTTTGAGAGATCTAGTTTAATGAGCATGTCTGGGGTACGAGTGGATCGCCTCATGAACCAAAATTACATTGTCCATGATTTGGTGCCCTTCAACATACCCTGACTGCTCCTTGGATTTGATGAAAGGAAGAATGGGCTTGAGTCAGAGATAAATAATTTTGGTGATGATCTTGTAGATTAAATTCAAGCAGAGCGCAATGGAGCGGAGCTGCTTCGGATGAGTGACTCAATATTCCTTTGGGATGAGAGTGAGAAAGGTGGCATTGAGAGCAGAGAGGACTTGACTCGAAGTTCAATATTCTTCTACCCATTTCCATACCTCTTCTCTAATCATTATCCAGGAGAAGTGGAATAAATCTATTGTGAATCCATCAGGACCTGGTGCCTTTCCCAAAGGCATTTCCTTGATGGCATGATCAACTTCTTCCTGCGTGATTGGTCTCATTAAAGCTTGATTTTGTTCAGGCATGATGAGGGATGATATATGTTGAGTCACTCTATTAATAGTCGGGGTTATATAAATTGATGGCTTTGATAAGAGTTCTTTATAGTAGCTTACTATCTCAGTTTCTAATCCCTCATGATCAAGGATAGGGTTTCCCTAAGCATATTCGATATTATGATGTTGTTAATGTAACATCGATGCACCATAGAGAGATGAAAGAATTTGGTATTCCTTTCCCCTTCCTTAAGCCATTGTACTCTGGATTTCTATTTCCAGAGTATTTCCTCTTGTTTTTTTCGTTCCTCGAGTTGTTGTTTAGGTATTTCTTCTTCCTGACTTAAAGTGTTTGTGTGCCCCTACATAATGGTTTCCTATTGGATTTCTTCCAAGCGTTGTTCTAGGGTTCTTTGAGCTTGAAAGATGTTCCCCAAAAAATTTGTATTCCAATCTCAAAGCTACATCTTGAAATTCTTTCGTCTTTGTTGAAATCTGTACATTAGTGAGCCATGTGAGATCTAATCCTTTGCCCACCAAGTTTGGGAGAGTTCCAGGAAGTCAGGATGGTTTAACTAGAAATTTTCAAAATGAAAAGGTTTGAATTTGGGCGTGGTTATTGTATCTATCCATAGTTGACCTCACTAGTGATCAGAGCCTGGTTTTTGGAGGATGTTTTCTTATATCGCTAGTCCCTCAAGAATCGGAGTTTCTGAGATAAGAAAATGGTCTAGTATACAAGCAATATGATGGGGGATGGCTCTTCTGTTGAACCAGGTGAAGGTGCCATTTTTGTTTCTATGTCAATTAAATTGATTTGATCAATGAGTTCTCGGAACTTTCCACTGTCTTGCTCCAACCATCTTGTTCCACCTCTCTTTTCTTCCAGCGTGAGGATGATATTGAAGTCTCCTCCTATAATCTAATGCTTTTGACCTATAAACCTACCCAGGAAGGACAGACTATGTCCTGAATACATTGGGGTATATAAGCATTTGTGAGGATTCCATCCTTGTTGAAGCCTAGAGCACGGTAGTGCACAGAAAGAGTTCCTACTGTGGATAATGGTTGATCTATGATGACAGTTGTTGGGTTCCAGAGGATAGATAATCCTTCTATTGCTCCATTGAAATCATTGTAGAGGAAATTATAGTGTCTCCAACATCTCTTAAATATTTCTTCCACTGCTTCTTCAACACATTTTGTGTCCTGTAGAAGGAGAATGTTTGGATCCTCTTCCATTATGTTGTTATGAAGAATCCTCGGTTTGGATCTTTCGTTTAATTCTCTTATATTCCATGTGATTATCTTCATTATAAAGAGTTTGGTGGGGGTGAGAAGAAACCCTCAGTGAGACGTTGAATCTGGCCCGAGTTGATCATAAAATGGCCTACCTCTTTTATCAATTTTTGTGTTGATTTTCATCCCCTCCTTTTTCCTTCTCAAGTTGTACGTTTGGGATCTGGCCATAGGCTGAAGCTTATGCCTAGTCTGGAGGTGGCTCCTGCAGTGGAATCTATGAATACTTTGTGGACTTTATGTAACTATTCAATCATGATGGATTGCAATTTCTTCTTGTTGAAGGCTTCCTCTAATCTTTCTAGATCTATATCTGCAAGGTCTTGTTCATCCAATTGCATGGTCGCGCCCCCCCCCATCCTCCATTTTATTTTATGCATTACGTAGGGCAGGGGAACATGGGTCTATTATTTTCTCTAGAATTGGATCTGGAGATTGTTTGGATTTTCCTTTGTCATTGCTCTGGTTGTTTTTTTTGTGAGGATTCTCCACTTCCTCTGCTTCTTGTAGGTTATTTAAAACATAAAAAGAGTTACTTGTACATATATGTTGATTTCCCTCTTGAGTAGGATTTTTTAGGGGTTGCTTATGGCGTCCAGTAACTTGCGTAAAGGTATCTTTCAATTTTCCTTCCCCCATCGATTGAACATGTGCATTAAGGGGGCAGTCTTGAAAGAGATGTCCATGCTCATGAAATTTCCAACACTGAAAGGGCATGTGTTCATAGTAAATGGTTTGAACCTAGTCCTCATCCTGATACTCAATGGTGACCGAGCCTCTCAATGCCTTGGAAATATCCATGTACACATAGATTCAAGTGTAGGAAGTATACTTTATTTGCTTCATTGCATCTAAGGATTTCACATATGTTCCTATGGTATTACCAATACCCATGAGAATATCTTCAAGCCATAACTCCTGGGGAAGGGAGTAGAGGTGGAACCAAACTAGCGTGGTCAAGAAATCTTCTTTAACTAGGCTGAAGCGGTTTGTCCAAAATTGAAGGAAAAGCCCTACACAGTTGTAAAAATATGGGCCATTTTCAAAAAATTGATTCTTATTTTCCATATTGTAAAAGATGATCGTGAAGAAGCCTTTCGAACTGAGTTGAAGTTCATAATCCCCTTTATGGTTCCACCATGTTTTGATTCAACGCATGAGGTCTCGTTCCGAGGACCATAACCCTAAAAAAATTCCAATGAGGGTGTGTTCTTTCATGAACTAAGTGTGCTCCCCAACTTTAGTGGAATCTATCACATATCCCGGTGCCTTTGCTTAGGGAAGGCATTTACCTTTTTCGAAAAACTTTTTAATTATTAAAGTTCACACTTTTTCGAAAAACAATTTGATTGTTAAAATTTACTGAGGACAAAAATTTAACTACTAAAATCTACCGAACTATACACACGCTACCTCTTTGGATTTAAACCCTACCTCTTTAGATTTAAAACATATAACCACATATTCTTAACTTTTAAACTTACTCAAAGTTGTAGCAATTTTTGAAAATAAAAATTAAAAGTAAAAGATGACACACCGACGAACATAAAACATGGTATGAGCAGCGTTAACCTCATTATCAAACCTACACAGAGATCTCAACGTCACTTTGGATGTCCCGACTTTCGGCGGAGCCGAAAGATTTAGAGGGAGTGTCGGCAATCCACCTGAGCTTTTAAAGCCAAAACCAAAGCAAAAGCAAGGAATGTATTAAATTCGCCTGGTCCTGGAAATACCCTTCACGAAATCAAACTCTACTGAACTGTAAATTCTTGACTTTTAGTCTGAATTTAAGTCTCCTACCATTTTCTCGGCTATTTCCGTTAATGCTTACATCATTACCTCCATCTACTTTTGCTCTGCAACTGCCATTTCCCAAATCCTTCTGGTACAGGCGTTTTTCGGGAGTCTGACTAACAGCTGTGGTAAGGTTTTGACGATCAGCACTCTGAGTTTTCAGGATTTTTTCGAGATGGGTGATAGAAGCATTTCTGCCTACTGGTGTCGTGCGTGCAACTGTTTTTTACGACTATCGGCAAGAGATCTCAGGCTTTGCCCATCCTGTGGCGGAAGCTTTATAGAGGAAACAAGCGACGCTGTTTCCATCTTTCCAATAACGAACCCCTTTGAAGGGGACCTCATGGCGACCCGGCCGAACCGGCCCAGTAACCGCAGAAACAACGAAGGCCGGGGCCACGTCCACGACAGGATATTCAGACGGGACACAACTGTGGGGAATGGCCCCATGGAGTTTATTTTTGGGTACGATAGAGGAATCGAACCTAGGTCCTTGCCTGCAAATAGGGAGGATTATTCCATGGGCTCTGGTTTAGAGCAGTTAATGGAGCAGATGTCCGAGAACGATAGGTACGGCCGTCCCCCTGCCCCGAAAGCTTCTGTGGAAGCAATGCCGACAATTATGATAAATTCGCGGCATCTGGCTAACAATTGGCAATGTCCTGTCTGCCAGGAGCAGTTTGAACTAGGCGGCGAAGCCCGGGAAATGCCTTGCAAACACATTTATCATTCTGATTGTATTCTTCCCTGGTTGGCGCAGCACAATTCGTGCCCCATCTGTCGCCATGGATTGTCAAGCGAGGTTACAGACAGTGCAGAGGTTGGATCTTCATCGATACCCAGCAATGATGCTTCATACCCCTCGGAATCTTCAGCGCCCGGCGGCCGAGGTAATGGGCGAGGATCTCAGGATGCCCCTGTGTTTACTATTACGATTGGATCCACCCGGCAAAACTTTCCTGTTTATGTTACTGGTGGAAGGATTACCCATGCTAATAATAATAATAATAACTCAGAGGGCAGAAATAGTAATGCTGCTAGACGAACTCCGAACAGTGGAGAGAATGAACGGAGGTGCAATCTGTTTTCTTTTCTGTGGCCTTTTCCGTCACGACTTGGTCCAAATGCTTCGCCCGCCAATTCCAATTCAAATGATGATTTTGTCATGCAGGAGCATCTCTCCCACTCAGAGGCATAGTCAGCAGCCAGCGCAGCAGGGCATGAGGGGTGGAGCAGATCTCGAGGAGAGAGGGCGCAGCCTTCACATTTTGTTTTAAAATCTCCGATCAATGTAATAAAGTTTGTAATAAAGTTTGTAAAGTGCCATTGTTTTTGTTTTGTGTAAGGATAAGTGTAATTGCCTTTAATGGGCAGTAGTTTCTACACTGAGCATCCTCTCATAACTGAAGATTGTAAATGAATATTTACTATGATGGCTTAGTGATCAGGGATGGAATTTGCACAAGCCAATTTTGCCGTCAAATACACTTAAAAATCTCACAATGTCAATCTCTTTCTTTAAAACTTGTCAAACAGGGTATTAGAATAGTAGAAACTCTCAAATTTGACGGGTTTTAACAGTTTGAAATTCCAACCCTTATAGTGATAGGAATACATTTAATTAGACGTGATAGCATTAAATTGATTTGGAGGGAAGGCTCCAGAAGTCTTCCATGTATAAATCAATGTAATACATGATGTAAGTAAGTTTTTTTTTTTTGGAGCATAGAGGAGAAGGAAATGAGACTCTGTTGAAGTTCAGTCTGGTAAACATTGAGAACATTGTCAAAGCTTTCAATTTTAATAGAAAAACAGATTTTCCTGCATATGCATATATGTGTGTGTTATTTGTGTGAATGAGGATTTGTTTTCTGAATGTTTACTGAATGTTTGTAAATGCTATGAGTACATGTATGTTTTTTTTGCGGGATAGATAGAATTCTCTGTATGTGTAAATTTCTGAGTGTTCTGGGCTTTCAAGGATGTGTAAGGAGTGCACACTAGAGGTATTGAGAACTCTAGAAAGCTAGCGCAAGGAGTGCGTAAGAACTCACTTAGGAGTTATGTAAGGAGCGTGCCAAGTGGGCACATCAAAACCAATCATAAACTCAGAAGGGATAGTGCAAGTTTGCACAAAGCGAGCGCAAGGAGTGCCCCTACACTCATAGTAGTGTAAAATCTCAAGGGAAGGCCATTGCAAGGAGTGCATGAAGCCAACACTTCGTTAAAGTGTTGATAAAGCTCAGGGGGAAGACCACAAAGTGTCA
Organism: Picea glauca; assembly: GCA_000966675.3. Classification (NCBI taxonomy): domain Eukaryota; kingdom Viridiplantae; phylum Streptophyta; class Pinopsida; order Pinales; family Pinaceae; genus Picea; species Picea glauca. The sequence goes on along the minus strand of JZKD02S0694710.1, from coordinate 90,376 downwards.
GGGGGGCGTTGAAGGAACACATTAACATTGTTGATAAGCTCAAGATGAAGAGCATGTGTGCCAGGAGGGCACAAGAAGTCGTTTGAAGGAACAAAGGCTCAAGTCCTTTAAAGTTCATAGAAATTCATAAGATCGGGAAGGATAGCAACCTAAGTGCAAGAGAACTTATTATAAGTTCCAAGCTCAAGAGGGAGAGTGCAAGGAGTGCGCCAAGGCGTTTTTATCAAGTGCAAAAGCTCAAGAGGGATAACGGTTCATGGAAGCAAGCAGAGGCCAAGGAGTCAGACCTACAGGAAAAGATCAAAGGCTAATCCTTTGAAGCCGTAAAGAAAATCCCTTCTTGAAGGAAAGCGGAGATGCGCAGCAAGAAGACACTGCAACAGTCATTGATGTAGCCGCGAGATTTGATCTGGGTCGTTGGATTAAGCACAGTGAAAGTGGAGCACATAACAAAGGAAGACAAGTTCCCAACCGTTGATTTGGACTAGGAGAATGTTAGTCGTAGATCCCTGAAGCATTTAGATTTCGGGATTTGACACTTCGATTGTCCAGGATATTTTGAGTTGTGTTGTTTGGATAAAGAAGCCCCGAAGCTCCGAAGTTCTGGAGAAAATCTCAATCGTATATCAAGTGGTGTAGTGCGGGTCGTTAGATCTCCGAGTCCTACGAACTTCGACAATTCAGCTATCCGGCAAGTTTGGTCATTGTTATAAAGGGATAAGGAGCCACGAAGCTTCGAAGTCTAGAGTAGACGCAAGTCATTGATCATAGGAGATCGAGAGTCATTATATTCCTGATCCCTTCAACGGTTTGACACTCTGGGTAAGTTTGGTTATTGTGGTGTTGGAGTGAAGGAACTTTGAAGCCCAGAGACCTGGATTAGATTTCATTCATAGATCGTGGAGGGAGGAGAATCCCCACCAGTCGTCCGATCAAACTCTAATCATTGACATTGGAGAAGTGGAAGGACAGGGTAAAATCGACACCCGCCGGTCAAGTTTCTTTATGGTCGATTTCGGCCGGTAAATACTCCGGGTAAATTAGGCGTGTTGTGTTGGTAAATCATCTGGAGCATCGGAGTCCCGGAGTGCAGAACTAGAGATTTTTTGTAAATGCTTGGTTCGAGCCTGAGGTCATATGTCGATTTTGTCGGGGAAGAGGAGCTAGCACCTGTGTTTTCAACTTAAGGAGTAAATGCGCTAGTATAAGCGACTAACGAGATTTTTGTGGGGCATGCAAACAAAAATTAAGGGGTCTGTGTGCATCAGGGAGGATTCAGTGAGGGTCTAAGAGCTAATTTGGCTTCAAAGAGAAATGATCCTATATCGAGAGATCACACCGCCAGTCAGTAGGATCGTGCATTTGCATCATTTTGGGAGGCATCAAGACTTTGTTTATGGTGAAAAAGTTTATTTTTCAAAATATATATATATCAAGTAGAATCTGGTTCCAACAAGGAATTTAGTTCCAATGGAGCAAAATGTTTGGAAAATTTCATGTTGAAATAAATACGGAAGAGTATGCTTCTAAATTTCTTATCGTTTATAACACTTTCATCATTTTAATGTTTTTATGTTCTATATTATAAGTAATAAACTTTGTGGGTAAACTTATTTTATAAATTTATATCTAATAATTTCATCCAATCCGACGATAACGTTTTCGTGGAAAGTATAATCTTAATTACAATCAAAAGAAAATGATCTCTTAATTTATGATGATGATTGTTTTATTTTATTAATAACAACTTTCATTTATTTATTTTATTAATATCAATTCATGAAATCAATTGGCTTGTTTTAAAGTTTTATTTTATTAAAAAGAAATTTTTTATCTTCCAAATTAGGGTTAACATCCTCTTTATACTACCTTAATTTTCTCTTATCCTCTATGTCTTTACAATACCATAATTTCTCATTAAGTTTAGATGTGATAGTATTTTCAATGATATCAATACTCTATGGAGTTAAGTTGTTATCAGTGATACCGATTAGCATCTTTATGTCATCCCCTCTTAAGCCCTAAGTGGCTTTCATTGGAGTTTAAAACAATATTAGGAAGCCTAAGGTTGTCTTGTGCTTGAACATTAGGTACTTAGTCATAGCCATTCTATTAATGGGGGAAACACCAACTTCTATGATGAGGTGCTTTTAATTTTAAGATTCTAAATTATAAAATGTTATTAGATTTGTTTGAGCTTCCTCCAAGATTCAATAAAGATGCAGCAATCCCAAACTTCACATCTATATAAGATAACAAGATTGATGAAAGTCTCAAAGAAAAGATCCTTTCTTTATTTATCCCACAAACAAAAGTCCACTAATTTATAGTGATATTCAAGACAACAGTAGGCTTTCCACCCTCGTTAATCCTTTTCTCAATGTTATATTTCTAGTTAATCTTATGAAAAAGGTTGAATATGAAATATTTGTATGAAATTACTCTCTCCAGGTTGTTATTGCCATACAAAAAATTAGCATAAGATTTCGTTATAGTCATGCCTATAACTTGTCAATGTAAATGCCAAAAATGGTAGGGGACAGGGGACAACCTTTCTTAACCCCTATATTAAAATGTATTTATTTCAACTAACCCTTGAAGCTCTTGAACTTAGTGATAATATTCCTATACAACCATATAACAACATCTCTCAATTGAAATGGAACATTTGACTTGTAATGTACCTACATTATCAACAAAAAAATATGGGTTTGTTAGTATAATACACTATTTACAAAAGAGATACCCTTCACCTTCATTTATGTAGTGTCCCTAATCCGGACCCCTTTGTAATTGTACATATGGGCTGGTGAGTCAAATTGGTACCAAGTGAAATATAATGAACATATAGTCTAGTGAGTCGTTGATGCCTCGGTTTTGGTGTTGTGTGCACCTGTGAAAATGTGTGGAGAAGTTCTATCAAAGACAGGGTGCACATAGTTTTTGTGTTGCGCGCACCTGGGTAAGTGCGTACATTGCATTATGTTGCATGCACTTGGATTAGTGTGTGGGAATGGATGCTTATGATTTGAGGCCAAAGAGCCTGTGTGATTTGAGGCTGGTGAGCCTGGACACAGATAGGCTAGTGCGCCTATCCATGTATATATAATCATGAATATTAATATAATATTACATCGCTGCGCGCTGATTGAGTTAGACAAAAAACAGATGGGGGGGGCTACTCCACCGGGAAAAGGGAAAAAAGGAGGCGGGTTGTATGTCTTAGGAAATATTTTATAATATTTCTGGGAAAAGTGTAATGTCAGATATATTATTATTTTATCTTAAGTTCCCGAGGGTAGGGAAAGGGTCACCAAGTGGCTTAACGCTACTTTTGGAGGTGACAAGTGTAAAGTGGAAGACATGCAATATATATTGATGGCCTTAGTGTATTTTGGTGGGGATTATCACTATCATTGTTGTTGCAAGCTCTCGTGAGGAGAAGAGTGTCAGACTGTATGGAAAATCTAATTATTACCTTATTTTCTTAGAGAAGCTTGTAAGGAGTTGTGGGCTATAATCTAAATTATGTTCGAAGAGTCGATTTGATAGATCGTGAGTTGTTTATCTGGGTGAGAGAATGACTATTGTGGAGTGGTTGTTATACTCGTGAGCATATTATCCAAGTGAGAATATTGCTGAGAATTGTTCCCTAGTGCGATGGGCACTAGTCACAGGGATCAGAGACTTCTTATCTGACATGTTGTTGGTAACCCTGGGAAGGGAAGTGGGGCAGATGAAGCACTAGTGAGTAGAGAAAGGTCACATTTCCTTGGGTTTGAAAAGTGTGTGGGGAATGAGGGACTGTGGGCTAGTTGTAGCAATGAGCACTTAGGACTGGGAAATTCAGTCAAGTTTCAGACCACAACTTGTCTCTAGAACCCTTTTTTCCTTGGTGGAATTGAGACCCAGCTTGGGGGTGACCTGTTGTTAAAGTCTTATGAGAAAAAAAATCTCAGGGGAAGAATGCGCTCAACCCAAATTTGAACGCATGAAGGATTTATTAGTCTAGTACACTATTTACAAAAGAGATGCTATTCATCTTCTATTCTGTAGTGTCCCTAATCTAGTCCCATTTGTAATTGCACATATAGGCTAGTGAGTCGAATTGGTACCAAGTGTAAATATAATGAACATATAGTCTAGTAAGTCGTTGATTCTTGGGTTTTTGTGTTGTGTGCACCTGTGAAAGTATGTATAGAAGTCCTATCAAAGACAAGGTGCACAAAGTTTGTGTGTTGCACACACCTGGGTAAGTGCGTACATTGCACTATGTTGCACGCACTTGGCCTAGTGTGCGGGAATGAATGCTTATGATTTGAGGCCAAAGAGCCTGTGTGATTTGAGGTTGGTGAGCCTGGACGTAGATAGGACAGTTCGCCTATCCATGTAAATATAATCATAAATATTAATATAATATTACATCGTTGCACGTTGACTGACTTAGACAAAAAAGAGATGGGGGGGGGG
>JZKD02S0694710.1:71934-85875 GCA_000966675.3 Picea glauca | reverse complement strand
GGAGGTGGGTTGTATGTCTTAGGAAATATTTTATAATATTTATGGGAAAAGTGTAATGTCAGATATATGATTATTTTATCTTAAGTTCCAGAGGGTAGGGAATGGGTCACCAAGTGGCTTAAAGCTACTTTTGGAGGTGACAAGTGTCAAATGGAAGACATGCAATATGTATTGATGACCTTAGTATATTTTTGGGGGGATTATCACTATCACTATTATTGCAAGCTCTCATGAGGAGAAGAGTGTCAGAATGTATGGAAAATCTAATTATTACCTTATTTTCTTAGAGAATCTTGTAAGGAGTTGTGGGCTATAATCTGAATTATGGTCACAGAGTCAGGTTGAAAGACCATGAACAGTTTGTCTGGGTGAGAGACTGACTATTGTGGAATGGTTGTTAGACCCATGATCATATTCTCCAGGTGAGAATATTGCTGAGAATTGTTCCTTGGTGCATTGGGAACGAGTCACAGGGCTTGGAGACTTCCTATTCAGCATGTTGCTGGTAATCCTAGGAAGGGAAGTGTGGTAGCCGAAGGACTGGTGAGTAGAGAAGGGGCACACTTGCTTGGGTTTGACAAGTGCATGGGGAATGAGGGACGGTGGGCTAGTTATAGCAGTGAGCACTTAGGACTGGGAAATTATGTTGAGTTTCAAACCATAGCTTGTCTCTAGGACCCTTTTTTTCCTGGTGGAGTTGAGACCCAGCTTGGGGTTGACCTGTTGCTGAAATCTTATGATCAAAAACACCTTAGGTGAAGAATGCGCTCAACCTAAAATTGAACTCATGAGGAGAACGTCATTCGTATATCCCCTGAAGCATTTAGATTTCGAGATTCGACACTTCGACTGTCTGGGAGATTTTGAGTTGTGTTGTTTGGAGAAAGAAGCCCCAAAGCTCCGAAGTCCACGAGAAAATCTCAGTCATATATCAAGTGGTGAAGTGTGGTTCGTTAGATCCCTGAGTCCTACGGACTTCGGAAATTCATCTTTACAACAAGTTTGGTCATTGTTATAAAGTGTTAAGGAGCCCCAAAGCTTCGAGGTTCGGAGTAAACATCAGTCGTTGATCATAGGAGATCGAGAGTCATTATATTCCTGATTCCTTCAGCGGTTCGACACTCTGGGTAAGTTTGGTTGTTGTGGTGTTGGAGCGCAGGAACTCTGAAGCCCAGAGTCCTAGATTAGATCTCATTCATAGATCATGGAGGGAGGAGAATCCCCACCAGTTGTTCTATCAAACTCTAACCATTAACGTTGGAGAAGTGGAAGGACAGGGTAAAATCGACACCCGTCGGTCAAGTCACTTTATGGTCGATTTCGGTTGGTAAATATTCTGGGTAAATTAGGTGTTTTGTGTTGGTAAATCCTCTGTAGCACCAGAGTCCCCGAGCACCAAACTAGAGATTTTTTATAAACGCTTTGTTCCATCCTGAGATCATATGTCAATTTTGTCGGGGAAGAGGGGCTAGCACTTGTGTTTTCAACTTAAGGAGAAAATGGGCTAGTATAAGCACCCAACAGGCCTTTTGTGGGGCATGCAAATGAAAATTAAGGGGCTTGTGTGCATCAGGGAGGATCCAATGAGGGTTCGAGAGATAATTTGGATTTGGAGAGAAATGATCCTAGATCGGGAGATCGCAGTGCCAACCAGTAGGCTCACACATTTGCATCATTTTGGGAGGCGTCGACACTTTGTTTATGGTGAAATTTTTTATTTTTCAATATATCTATCTATCTATCTATCTATATATATATTTATATATATCAAGTAGAATCTGGTTCCAACAAAGAATTTAGTTCCAACGAAGCAAAATGTTTGCAAAATTTCATGTTGAAATAAATACGGAAGAGTATACTTCTAAATTTCTTATAGTTTTTAACACTTTCGTTATTTTAATGTTTTTATGTTCTGCATTATAAGTAATAAACTTTGTGGGTAAACTTATTTTATAAATTTATATCTAATAATTTCATCCAATCGGATGATAACGTTTTCGTGGAAAATATATTCTTAATTACAAACAAAAGCAAATGATCTCTTAATTTACGATGATGATTGTTTTATTTTATTAATAGAAACATTCATTTATTTATTTTATTAATATCAACTTATGAAATTAATTGTCTTGTTTATTTTATTAATATAAACTTATGAAATTAATTGGCTTGTTTTAAAGTTTTATTTTATTTTAGTATAATTTTTTATTTTTTAGTAATTATAAAAATAATGTTTTTATCTTCCAAATTAGGGTTGACATCCTCTTTATAGTACCTTAATTTTCTATTATTCGGGTTAACATCCTCTTTATAGTACCTTAATTTTCTATTATTCTCTATGTCTTTACAATACCACAATTTCTCATTAAATTTAGATGTGATAGTATTTTCAATGATATAAATACTCTATGGAGTTAAGTTGTTATTAGTTATACAAATTAGCATCTTTATTTCATCCCCTCTTAAGCCTTGAGTGGCGGAGAAGTTCTATCAAAGACAGGGTGCACATAGTTTGTATGTTGCACACACTTAGGTAAGTGAGTACATTGCACTATGTTGCACACACTTGTCTTAGTGTGTGGGAATGAATGCTTGTGATGTGAGGTCAAGGAGCCTGTGTGATTTGAGGCTGGTGAGCCTGGATGCAGATAGGCCAGTGTGTCTATCCATGTAAATTTAATCATGAATATTCATATAATATTACATTGTTGCACACTTACTAACTTAGACAAAAAAGAGATAGGGGGGGCTACTCCATCGGAAAAAGGGGAAAAGGAGGTGGGTTGTATGTCTTAGGAAATATTTTATAGTATTTCTGGGAAAAGTGTAATGTGAGATATATTATTATTTTATCTTCAGTTTCCGAGGGTAGGGAACGGGTCACCAAGTGGCTTAAAGCTACTTTTGGAGGTGACAAGTGTCAAGTGGAAGACATGCAATATATATGCAATATATATTGATGGCCTTAGTGTATTTTGGGGGGGATTAACACTATCACAGTTTTTTGCAAGCTCTTGTGAGGAGAAGAGTGTCAGACTGTATGGAAAATCTAATTATTACCTTATTTTCTTAGAGAATATTGTAAGGATTTGTGGCCTATAATCTGAATTGCGGTCGAACAGTCAAGTTTATAGACCGTGAGCAGTTTGTCTGGGTGAGAGACTGACTATTGTGGAGTGGTTGTTAGACTCGTGAGCATATTCTCCAGGTGAGAATATTGCTGAGAATTGTTCCCTGGTGCACTGGGTACTATTCATAGGGCTTAGAGACTTCCTATCCGACATGTTGTTGGTAACCCTGGGAAGGGAAGTAGGGTAGCCGAAGGACTGGTGAGTAGAGAAGGGGCACACTTCCTTGGGTTTGACACGTGTGTGGGGAATGAGTGACTATGGGATAGTTGTAGCAGTGAGCACTTAGGACTGGGAAATTCTATCAAGTTTTAGACCATAGCTTGTTTCTAGGACCCTTTTTACCCTGGTGGAGTTGAGACCCGGCTTGGGGGTGACCTGTTGCTGAAAGCTTATGAGAAAAAACATCTCAGGTGAAGAATGCGTTCAACCCAAATTTGAACTCATGAAGGATTTATTAGTCTAATACACTATTTAAAAAAGAGATACCCTTCATCTTCATTTATGTAGTGTCCCTAATCCAGACCCCTTTGTAATTTTACATATAGGCTAGTGAGTCGAATTGGTACCAAGTGTAAATATAATGAACATATATTCTAGTGAGTCGCTGATGCTTGGGTTTTGGTGTTGTGTGCACCTGTGAAAGTGCACGAAGAAGTTCTATCAAAGACAAAGTGCACACAATTTGTGTGTTGTGCGCACTTGGGTAAGTGCGTACATTGCACTATGTTTCGCACACTTGGCTTAGTGTGCGATATTGAATGCTTATGATTTGAGGCCAAAGAGCCTGTGTGATTTGAGGCCAAAGAGCCTGTGTGATTTGAGGCTGGTGATCTTGGACGTAGATAGGCCAGTGCACCTATCCATGTAAATATAATCATGAATATTAATGTAATATTACATCGTTGCGTGCTGACTGACTTAGACAAAAAAGAGACAGGGCAGCCTACTCCACAGGAAAAAGGGAAAAAAGGAGGTGGGTTGTATGTCTTAGGAAATATTTTATAATATTTCCAAGAAAAGTGTAGGGAAAGGGTCACCAAGTGGCTTAAAGATACTTTTGTAGGTGACAAGTGTCAAGTGGATTATCAGTATCACTGTATTTATTTCAACCTTGCTTAACCCCTATATTACAATGTATTTATTTCAACTAACCTTGAAGATCTTGAACTTAGTGATAATATTCCTATACAACCATATAACAACATCTCTCAATTGAAATGGAACATTTGATTTGTAATATACCTACATTATCAACACAAAAATATGGGTTTGTTAGTCTAATACACTATTTACAAAAGAGATACCCTTCAACCTCATTTATGTAGTGTCCCTAATCTAGACCCCTTTGTAATTGTACATATAGGCTGGTGACTTGAATTGTTACCAAGTGTAAATATAATGAATATATAGTCTAGTGAGTCGTTGACGCCTCGGTTTTGGTATTGTGTGCACTTGTGAAAATGTACGGAGAAGTTCTATCAAAGACAAGGTGCACACAGTTTGTGTGTTGTGCACACTTGGGTAAGTGCGTACATTGCACTATGTTGCATGCACTTGGCTTAGTGTGTGGGAATGAATGCTTGTGATTTGAGGCCAAAGAGCCTGTGTGATTTGAGGCTGGTGAGCCTGGACGCAGATAGGCCAGTGTTCCTATCAATGTAAATATAATCATGAATATTAATATAATAATACATAGTTGCGCACTTATTAACTTAGATAAAAAAGAGAGGGGAGGGGCTACTCCACTGGTAAAAGGGAAAAAAGGAGGTGGGTTGTATGTCTTAGGAAATATTTTATAATATTTCCGAGAAAAGTGTAATGTGAGATATATTACTATTTTATATTAAGTTCCCGAGGGTAGGGAATGGGTCACCAAGTGGCTTAAAGATACTTTTGGAGGTGACAAGTGTCAAGTGGAAGACATGAAATATATATTGATGGCCTTAGTGTATTTTCAGGGGGATTATCACTATCAGTATTGTTTCAAGCTCTCGTGAGGAGAAGAGTGTCAGACTATATGGAAAATCTAATTATTACATTCTTTTATTAGAGAAGCTTGTAAGGAGTTGTGGGCTATAATCTGAATTACGGTCGAAGAGTCAGGTTGAGAAACCGTGAGAAGTTTGTCTGGTTGAGAGACTGAATATTATGGAGTGTTTGTTAGACCCGTGATCATATTCTCCAGGTGAGAATATTGTTGAGAATTGTTCCCTGGGGCATTGGGCACTAGTCACAAGGCTCAGAGACTTCTTATTCGACATGTTTTTGGTAACCTTATGAAGGGAAGTGGGGCAGTCGAAGGATTGGTGAGTAGAGAAGGGGCACACTTCCTTGGGTTTGACAAGTACACGGGGAATGAGGGACCATGGGATATTTGTAGCAGTGAGCACTTAGGACTGGGAAATTTTGTCGAGTTTTAGACCATAGCTTGTCTCTAGGACCCTCTTTTCCTTGGTGAAGTTGAGACCCATCTTGGGGGTGACTTGTTGAAATATTATGAGCGCATTTTTCACCTGAGATAAGAAAATGAAGGATTTCTTTGAACTCAATCTTGGGAGAATGACAATTGACAAGTATGAAAGAATATTTTTAGAATTGTTGAATTATGTGCCTTTTATCAAGGATGAACAAGTGAAGAATCATAGATGTTTGAGTTGGTTTCTCTCATTTATTAGTGACAAGATATAATATGATGACCCTAAAATAGTGTAAGAGAACATAAGGCATACTAAGTGTCTTTATGATCAGAAAAAGGGAAGACCGAATCTCCAAAAGGCTTGGGAAGAAAAGATGAAAAGTAAGGTGGAACAGAGGAAGAAGAGAGTTAAACAACCGTTTTTCAAAAATCTTGTGCAAGGAAAAACAACTCTCCAAGAGCCCAGAATGTCAGAGACAGTGGGACAAAATTCATGGAAACAACCTATGTAGTTTTGGGCTTGTGGAGGAAATCATATGCGTAGATATTTCCCTCAAAAAAGTGATAAAGTGAGGACGGTGCACAATGTACAACAAGTTGCGACAATAGAGGACATAGGAAGAAGTGTGCCAAGTATTTACGCAGTGCTAGATAACAACCAAGTTGAGCTCCATTCACACATGATCAAAGTGGAAACTAAGATTAATGACCAACCTATTTCTATTTTAATAGACTCGGGAGCTAGTCATAGTTATCTAGATCCTAAAATGGTGGAAAGATTCCATCTGTTGAGAAGAAAGATGGGGAAACCTTGGTTGGTGCAATTAGATATAGGAGGAAAAAATAAAATCAATGAGATGGTTAAGGCATATCCATTGAAGATGAATGGACTGCACACAAAGGCTAATTTGAATATTATACCTTTGGGTTTGTACAATTTTGTCATTGGTATGGATTGGTTGGATGAGCACCATGTTGTCGTGGATTTTTATAATAAGAAATTTACTTACTTGGATGATCAAGGAAATTTGAGATCAGTTCAAAGAATTCCAAGAGTTGTGACTATCAAATAAATTTCATCATAGTAGTTGAAGAAACTTTACAGTAAAGGGTGTCAAGCATTCACAACACACATGGAAGAGGCACCTAGGGATAAAGTTCCAAGTGTGAAAGACTGCGCATTTTTTAAAGAGTATGAGGATGTATTTAAAGAGATGTCGATATTGCCTCCGAAAATAGATATTAACTTATCTATTAATTTTATGCCAGGAGAAACACCTGCATCTAAGACTCCTTATAGGATGAGTATGACATAACTGAAGGATTTGCAAATGCAAATTGAAGAACTTCTGAAGAAGGGGTATATATGCCCAAGTGTGTCACCTTGGGGTGCACTAGTTTTTTTCGTGAAGAAGAAGGATGGTACATTGAGACTTTGTATCGACTTGAGGCAGTTGAACAAAACAACAATAAAGAACAAGTATCCTTTTCCAAGGATATATTACATGTTTGTTAAGCTAAGGGGTGCAACGATATTTTCCAAGATAGATCTTAGATATGGATATCACCAAGTAAGAAAAAATAGGGAGATGTCAATAAGACTAACTTCAGAACAAGGTATGGTTACTATGAGTTTACAGTGGTGCCTTTTGGGTTGTCGAATGCACCAACTATTTTTATGTGTTTGATGAACGAAGTTTTCAGGAATTACTTAGATAAATTTGTCATTGTATTTTTGGATGAAATTCTTATTTACTCAAAGTCTGACAAAGAGCACGAAAAACACTTGAGGATGGTGTTGTAGGTGTTGAGGGAGCATCAAATTTATGCAAATATGAGTAAGTGTTCATTTTATCAATGAAAAATTGATTATTTGGGTCATATCATTTTAGAAGAAGGAATAGTTGTGGACCCAATGAAGTTAAAATCCATTGAAGAGTGGCCAACACCAACAAATGTTGTAGAAGTGAGATCCTTTACGGGTCTGGCAAGGTACTTAGTGAAGGATTTTCATAGATTGCGCATTTGATTACATATCTGTAGAAGAAAGGTGTGTGATTTGAATGGACTCTAGATTTTGCAAGGATTTTTAAACACTTGAAGGGTTTGTTAACAAGTGCATTGATTTTAATAATTGTTGATCCAAATGAAAAATCAGTTGTGTGCATGGATGCATGCAAGGAAGGACTCGGTGGGGTCCTAAGTCAGAATAAACACATAGTATACTATGAATCAAGGAAGTTGAAAGAGAATTAAAGGCTCTATGCTACGCATGATTTAGAGTTGGCAGTTGTAGTGCATGCCTTGAAGATGTGGCGGCATTATCTCATGGGAAAGAAATTTGAGCTCAGGACATATCATTGTACTATAAAGTGTTTTTTTGGAAAACCAAGTTTGAATTCCAAACAAAGCAGGTGGTTATAGGAAAATAGAACAAAGGTGGTTGACACACTTGGCAGAAGGATGCATGAAATGTATGCTACAACCATTAGCATGTACCAGAATGATTTGTGCGATAGAATTTTGGAAGTTTACAAATAAGATCTACACGATATGGATATAAGTGCAACTTTACAACAAGGTATGTCGCAGCCAAATTTTGAAGGTTATGAGTTAAAAGAGGATGGTATCCTCATGTATAAACGTAGACTCTATGTGCCAAATGATCAAGAGTTGAAGAGCCTGATTTTGTCAGAGATGCATAAGGTTCCTTATGTTGGCCATCCAAGTTACTAGAAGACCATTGTTGTGGTCAAGAAGCATTACTTTTGTCCAGGTATGAAAAAGGAGGTTGCATACTTTATTGCAAGATGTCTCAAATGTCAGAAAGTCAAGGTTGAACATAGACATCCAGCTAGTCTGTTGCAGCTAGTCTGTTGCAGCCTTTTCCCATTTCTGAGTGAATGTTGTGATCGTTTAATTCATAACTAAGTTTCCTAGGACTACTAAGTAACATGATTATATGATGGTGGTGGTGGACAAGCTTATTAAAGCCTCCCATTTTATTCTAGTGAAGTCAACATACAAGGCAACTGACATTGCTGAGATATACATGCCCGAAGTTGCTAAGATGCATGGTGTACCTAAGATGATTGTATCTGACTGATATTCCAAGTTCGCCTCACACTTTTGTAAAGGGTTATTTAAAGGATTTGGAACAAGTTTGAATTTCAGCACAACATATCACCCTGAGACAGATGGTCAGGGAGAGAGGGTAAAACGGGTGGTTGAAGACATGCTGAGGATGTATGTGATGGATAATCCATCCAAATTGGAATACTAACTTAATTTTGTATAGTTTGCATACAACAATGGGTATCAGGAATATTTAGATATGAGCCCATTTGAGGCACTTTATTGTAGAAAGTGAAACACGCCTATAAGTTGGGATAACCTAGTAGACCGCATAGTAGTTGGGCCAAATTTTCTTTGAGAAATGGAGGAGAATATGGTAAAGATAAGGCATAATTTAAAATATCCCCAAGATAGGAAGAAAAGTTGCTTAGATAAAGGAAGAAATCACATACAATTTGAAGTGGATGATCACGTGTTTTTGAAAGTGAAGGCCAGGCTCAGTTCCTTAAAGTTGGAAAGTTTTCTAAATTAGCAACATGCTTTTGTGGGCCATTTGAAATCCTTAAAAGGATTCATCATGTCACTTATATGCTTGCATTTCTTGTGTTCTTATGCATTCATGATTTTTTCCATGTGTCATTGCTTAAGAAGTATGCACCCGATGTTAATCATGTCATTGATTGGAATGTGATTCAGGTGGAGCTAGAAATTGGATTTCAAGTGTGATCGGTTTGAATACTAGATTGGAAAGTCAAGCAGATTTGGGATCGAGTCATGGAGATGGTAAATATCTAATGGACCTGGTATGGTCCTAAGAATGCAACCTGGGAACACGAGGATTCTATGCGAGCAAAGTGTCCTCATCTTTTTGTTAATGTTTTAAATTTTATATGTACATGTGTATATGATGCATTGAGCAAAATGCATAAATAAGGGGGAGGGGATTGTAGTGTCCCTAATACGGATCCCTTTGTAATCGTACATATAGGATGGTGAAGAGAATTGGTACCAAGTGTAAATATAATGAACATATAGGCTGGTGAGCTACTGACACCTAGTTGTTGGTGTTGCGTGCACCGAGGAAAGTGCACAGAGAAGTTCTATGAAAGACATGGTGCTCATTTGGGTTAGTGAGCAGGAATGAATGCTTATGATTTGAGGTGGGAGAACCTATGTGATTTGAGGCTAGTGAGACTGGAAATAGATAGGCTAGTGTGCCTATCCATGTAAATATAATCATGAATATTAATATAATATTACATCGTTGTGTGGTGACTGACTCAGATGAAAAACAGATGGGGGGGCCTACTCCACTAGAAAAAGGAAAAAAATGGGGTGGTTTGTAAGTCTTAGGAAATATTTTATAATATTTCCAAGAAAAGTGTAATGTCATATATATAATTATTTTATCCTAAGCTCCCGAGGGTATAGAATGAGTTACCAAGTGGCTTAAAGGTACTTTGAAGGTGACAATTGTCAAGTGGAATACATGAAATATATATTGTTGGACTTAGTGTATTTTGGGGGGTATTATCACTATCACTATTTTTGAAAGCTCTCATGAGGTGAAGGGGGTCAAATTGTCTGGAAAATCTGATTATTACCTTATATGATCAAAGAAGCTTGTAAGGAGTTGTGGGATATAATATGAATTACGGTCAAAGAGTTGAGTTGACATACCATGAGTAGTTTCTCTAGGTGAGAGACTGGTTTTTGTGGAGTGGTTGTCAGACCCATGAGTATATTCTCTAGGTGAGAATATTCCTGAGAATTGTTCCTTGGTGTGTTGGGAACTAGTCATAGAACTCAGAGACTTCATGTACGGCATGTTGCAGGTAACCATGGGAAGGGAAGTGGGGTAGGCGAAGTATTTGTGACTAGAGAAGGGAAACACTTCCTTGGGTGTGACAGGTGCACATGGAATGCGGGATTGTGGGATATTTGTAGTAGTGGGCACTTAAGACTAGAAAATTATGTCGAGTTTCATACCATAGCTTGTTGCTAGGACCATGTTTTACCTGGTGGAATTGAGCCCCTAGCTCGAGGGTGACTTGTTACTAAAATATTATGAGAAACAACGTCTATGGTTGGGAGGAACTTCTTATTCAAGGTCACAGTTGGTGACTTTCATTTAAGATAAGTGTTCTCTATGTGTTTTCCTTGTTTATTTAACATATTTGACTAGGTTTGACATATGTTAGATTCTTGTATGAGTTTTTTATGAGTAATGGTTGTCATTCTGTTAATTGAGTCTTGTTCAAGTAAGTATGGTTCACTACGCATGTATTTGTAGTTGTGCATGGATATGAAAAGTGTGGTAGTATTTCCTATTAAATTAACCTTGTAGTTCTAGTTATGAGTTTTCAAGAAGAATATGGAGTGGAAGAGTGTGCAAGTTCGTAATTTGTGTGGTTCAAAAACTGGAACTCTGGTGTGTGTGACTAAGGAATCATATTCCACACATAGTATTAATAGAAGGGGTGTGCACCACCCAGATGGTAGTGCACCCCATTGTACTGCATGGTCAGTATGTTGGTATGCATGATTGTTTGATTTAATTTCCGCTACTTAATATTGTTTGAAAAGAGATTGTTGCTTCCATTGTTACAAGTTGTTTGGTGCGACTCAATTTTGGTTGAGTGTGTTTCTTCAATTGAAATTCTGTGGATTATGCTAAAATATATTATGCACAGTGTATATCTAGAGTAACATTGGTCAGTGGTATGCTCAGAATGTTACAGTCTAGTTGACTTAGAGCATGTGTAAGGTGGTAACGAGACTTAGTAGAAGACTAGCTATGTTACAAAGTGGTATAAGAACTTTGTCAGAGGGTTTTATGGAGTGACTTGGCCCAGCCTCTGGTGGCTAGGGACGTTACAATTTCGATGAAAGAGATTATATTTACAATAGTCAACATAAATAAGCCTCGAATATTTAAATCCCAAGTCTAGCTAACATAACTCTTAAAACAAATTCAAGATCAAAACTTCAAATCAATTAAAACTCACCATTCCTAATTTGCCTCATAATACTCTTTTAAAATTAAGAATAGCAAGCATAAGTACATAATTCATATGTGAAACATCTTTATCATAACATATTGAAGATTTTAATACCAACTCACCCATGAAACTCATTTCAGAAGACCATGAACTACTTTGGATCAATGGTTACCTTGAGGCTCTTGGAGGATTTTTTTTTTTACTTCTAAATAAAACAATTCTAGTTTAGGATTAATGCCCTTATGTTATGCATGCAACGCTTTGTTCAATGTTTAGAAGTATGTTTCAATGATCAAAACGTTAATATAAACATCATAAAATTATTTCATATTCTATAGGTTTCTGCCTCATCATCTACATGTACAAGGTTACATCAATTGTCCCAAAATTTTCTAACATAGTCATCACTCGCCTTGAGGTCCACACATAGCAAAAATCATTATATGATAGAGGTAAATTCCTCACAACAGTGTCAACCGAGGGTAGAGAAAATGAGTACTTTTACCTTCAAGGAGTTTAAATAGGAATAAACCAACTCATAAAAAATTTAAACATATTAATTAAGGGTGGGTGCAAGCTAATGATGGCTCTCATGATGCGTTAGTGGCAATGTAAACATGGAAAAACAACAATCTATTAACTTGGAGGGAATATTCAAGGTACTTTTACAATGAATTTGATATGGTGTAAAAAAGATGAAATGTAGGAAATCGAATTAGCTTTCCGAATATATAAATTTTATTTATAGAATTTGTGAATTTGTGAATGGTATGCTATTTTTCAAGAAAAATATAATGTATATGTTTCCTTTACTGCAGGTGTTGAGTACCTTAATGATGGAATTTTATTAAAAAAAAAATCAAAATTGTAGATAATCCATTGTTTTAGTGCAAGGTATTTTAAAAAAAATTACAATTTTAACTTATATTATTTTAACTTATGAAAGTCAATATATCCTTGAAATTACAACACATTCCTTTAATGTAGGCTACGAAGGTCTTAACATTATCAAACCATTTTTTTTTAAGATTGTAGATGTCAGTCTCATCTAGTGATATACATAACTTATTTTAAAAATGGTTAAGGTGATAAAAAGTTATAACATAAATCAAATAGGCATGGGTGAGTGCACGCTAATGATGGTCTCTCATGACGCGTTAGTGGCGATGCAAACCTAGAAAAACAACAATATGTTAACTTGGAGGGATTATCCAAGGTACTTTTACAATGAATTTGAATATGGTTTAAGAAGATGAAATGTAGGAAATTGAATTAGATTTCCAAATATATAACATTTATTCATAGAAATTATGAATAACTATGTTAAATTTGATTTTTTTTAACAATGGTATCTTATTTTTCCAACAAAATATAAGGTATATGTTTTTGTTCGTGTAGGTTTTGAGTACCTTAATGATGGAATTTCATTCCAAAAACTTGTATACTTGTAGAGAACCAATTTTTCTTGTACTGTGTATTTTTTGGAAATTTAAAATATTAATTTTATATATTTTTTAGATTATCAAAGTCAACATATCAATGAAATTACAACGTCTTTGTTCATGTAGCCTAAGAAGGTCTTAACATGATCAAAACAATTTTTTTTTATATCGTAGATATTGGTCTCCTCTAGTGTCGCATATAACTCATCCGAGAAATGGTTAAGTTGAAATTTTTTTATAGAATAAATAAGAGAGGTATGTATTCTAGGATTTTGATGTATGTGAAGACGAAAATAGATTAAAAATAATAAACTATATATATATATTTGGAATCTACATAGCTAACTCTATCTATGTCAATAGTTTCATCAACAACTGAATTGTTTGGCCTATAGAAAAATAACGTCAAGGACATAGATATAAAGAGGTATTAAAAAAAAAGGAAGTTTTATCAATTTGCATATTGAACCACTAGGTTTATCATACTAAACCTAAATTTGAGGAAACCAAGTTAGCATACATGTTGTCAATCCCGCCCAAAAAAAATTGAATTCAAACAAACACACACACATTCTTAAGAGCACGCACGTGTTCCTAATTATGCACACATGCTATAGGAATGCACATGTGTTCCTAAGAGAATCCACACACTCTTATATGTTATTTTTTCTTTTTCATTCCCTTGTCCCTCTCTCTCTCTCTCTCTCTCTCTCTCTCTCTCTCTCTCTTCTATATCTACCGCCTCTCTCATTCTCCCTCTCTACCCCACATGTTTGTCTCCCTCTCTCTCCCTCACACTCCTATACATGGTAATACCTAGACATGGAAAGACTTAGAGATCACAAGGAATGGAAATACCTAGACCTAAACCTTGC
>JZKD02S0694710.1:41281-55413 GCA_000966675.3 Picea glauca | reverse complement strand
GGTTTGATCAACAACAGGTTCGGCAATTTGCCCAAAATCTCCAGGGAGATCATTCCATTGTTCAAGGGGTTCGAATCTCAGTTACAGAAGAGGATATAGCGCAGGTTTCGGGTCTCCCTACCAATGGCACTCGCCTGTTCTGCTGCAAACATATCATCCTGAATGCCCAGTGGGATTTCCTCTTGCCAGAGGAATAAATTGAATTTAAAGGTCGGGGTGTCCGACTTAGCTCGTTGCCGCCCCCATGGCTGGAAGTTGCAAAATTCGTGAAACACTACCTTACCTGCGAAGGCCGATACCAGGTAGTCTACCAACACGATTTTCTCATGTTGTCTCATTTACGGCATAATATATTGGTGAACATCCCTTATTATCTGCTCAGTTGTCTCAAAAATATGTCGCACTACCGTAAAAAGGCTAAAGATACCTCCCTTTCACTCACCCATCACCATCTCGTTAAACTTCTTATCCAAAAGGGTTTTGCCCAACAAAACCTTCCACTAAATAACCCACCTATAGATCCCCAAGAAGCCGCTGAAATTCCTGAAAATCTTCAGGAAAAGCAACCAAAAAACCCTCCAGACTCTCCAGAAATACCTAACAATCCACCTACAGAACCAATCAGTCCAATTAACCCCCCTACCATACCAAACCCGCCCCACACCTTACCAGAATCATCCACTCCTGCCCTTCATATTCTTAGCGATGATTCTGAGCCAGACAATTCTCCCCGCCCCATCATTGAGGAAAAACCCCCATGAAAACGAAAGCAAATTCCTTTCTTTCCACCCTTTTTACAAAGAAAATGAACAAGGCCCTCAACAAGGGCAACCACTACTACCACTTCCATAGACCCCCAACCCATCCGACTAATACCCCGTACACCTCCAACCTCCCAAATGCCAAAATCTTTGCCTATTCCACCCACGGGCACTGAAACACAAGAACCAGATACCCAGGGTGTTGCTACATCATCTGTTTCAAATCAAGTAGTTGAAACACAAGAACCAACTACCGATTTAGTAGCTGAAGCATAAGAACCAACTACCCATTCAGTACCTGAAACACAAGAACCAGCTACTCATTCATTGGCTGAAACACAAGAACCAGCCATAGCTGTCACACAAGAACCAGCTACAGCTGAAACACAAGAACCAACTGCTGATATTGACACTGAGATATAGGAATTAGAGGTCCAGGGTGTCGCAACACTACTTTCCTTACATCAACAAGCTGAAACACAAGAAGCAACTGTTGATCCTGTAGCTTCTCCATAAGAACCAGCTAGTGCGGTTGTGACTGCTACACAAGAACCAGTCACTCCTCAACCAGAACCAACAATGGCCTCTGTTTTACAAGAAAATGAGTTCCTAAAGTATAAACTGAAAGCCTACAAGCAAGATCTAGCCATGGCAAAGGAAGCCTATGAAAATGAACTTAATTTGTACACCCTATCTCGCACAACGACCATGTCAGAAGGAACTACAACAGAGAATCCGTGTAGAGAATATATGTGCTGTCAATGTGGGGACATCTACTATCAAGCAGGCTACAAAGTAATTCAAATCCCAATGCTAGGAGCTCCCCCTATTCATTCAATTTTTGCAGTCAAAGAAGAAGAACCTGCTGTTACACAAGAACCAGCTATAGCTGTCACACAAGAACCAGCTACAACTGAAACAAAAGAACCAGCAGGACCTCCCAAGATTAAGACTGAGCCCTACCCTACAACAAATGTCAAATTTGAAACCCCTTCTTTTGTTAACAAAGCTGTACAAACAGTACCTATTGAGGAATCTGCCCCTCCCAGCCAAATCAATATCCACACTTTTGTGGAACAATCTACTCAGACCTTACCTCAACCCACTACTTGCAACGCTGAAACACAAACTCAGCCATGGGATGAGTAAGCAATAATACAGAAATGGAAAAAAGAGTATGCTGCTACACATGCCAAAAGCCTGCAAGAGCACAGACAAATATGGATAAATCATACCTACTCAAATTGGGAAACTTTGGAGAAGACACGCCAGGAAGCTTGTGCCCTCAAGAAACAAAATAAAGAGCTAAAAGGCAGACTGCTCCTGATATTTGACTTGGCACAAAATCTATTGGCCGCAAGGAAACCATCCTGTAATTACTCCTTGTTCCTTATGGAACGACTTACATGGTTTCAGATCAAATCAATCACAGAAGGTAGACCCCATGCAGTGCTACATCCAACATATTTTGTCAAAACCTTTGCAGAAGCTTCTGTTATGGATCAACACCTCATTTGTGAGGCATATTTTCATAATGAGGCCATCCCTGAGAACAGGCAGCTGAACCTTAATCCTCTTGTCGGGGACATCCATATTCAGGCTTTCACCTCCTTTCTCCACAATCAAATTATATGGCAGAATGACTTCCTGGCTACCAAGCACAATGAAGTTAACCGCCTTCTCTGGATAAGACCAGAACCACAAAATGCAGCCACCTTTGTCACATAATATTATCAGTTCTTAAAGAAACCAGGGATGACTGAACATGTTCAGCAACTACAATCAACAATGCTTCAGGATTGTCAACACTTCATCAGATCCACAGAGATTGCTGCCCTCCAAGCAAACAACTTGTTTTGGCAGCAATCTACTGAGAAAAGATAGGAACACAATCCTTTTAGCCCTACTAATCTAGAGATAGAAATCTCTAGGGTACCTAACTACATCCACTGTGTTCAGCAATGTGCTGAAAGCTGGATAGGGTACCGGTTTTATTTTCCTATCGTCTGGTTCCCAATAGAGAGATATCAAATCCATTATAAGTTGCCTAAGAAGACAGAAACAACAGCTTGGCAAAGGTTACAACGTGTCCAAGGGTTCAGAGTCCCAATAGACAGTACCTCCCACAGCTACTGCTTGAGTAACTTGCACGCTCAGAGTCGGTATTCAGACTCTGATTCAGAGTGAAGTTGCCTGAGGACATGCAACATTGTAAGTTGGGGGGGATGTTAGGACCACACAATGTACCTTTTTGCCCATACCTTTTGCCACCATTAAACTCTTGTTCACTCGCATTTAAACTCATATTATCACTTTATCCTATCTTTCCAAAGGTATACAATGTCTCTTCTCTTTACTATACATTTAATCTATTTTGCATATAATTTTACATCATTCTCGTACTTAACCATTGATTAGAAATGTATAAATGATGAAACAATTTGAACTGCAGATTAGCATTGAGGCCTGTTGCTGAAACAACAACTCAGAATCTATTACACAGTCCATGGTCGATGATGATGAAACACAGAAGTTGTTACACAGTCCATGGTTGACGATGTTGAAACACAGAAGAAGCGGTTACACAGTCCATGGTCAATGATGCTGAAACATAGAGGAAGTTGTTACACAGTTCGTAGTCAATGATGCTAAAACACAGAAGAAGTTGTTACACAGTCCATGGTCAACGTTGCTGAAACACAAAGGAAGCTGTTACACAGTCCGTGGTCAACGATGTCGAACAACAACTCACACAGATTGACTACAACAGTTGCATCGTGAGCCAAGCATCAAACCGTCCCTGCTGTCTGAAAAGCGTTGAAACAGTCAAAACGCAAATCCCATGGCTGAAACAGCCCGTGATTTGCGATGCTGAAACAACATACAACAACAGTAACAAGAAACAAATAAAGAGCTGTTACTCCAGCCGTAACAACAACACCTCACTCAACACTCATAATAGCATTCTATTGCGGAAGACTAGGAGACCCTATTCCAGTTTAGAAAGTCGATCTGACTAAGAATAGGACTCAGATATACACCTGTAATTTGTTGATTAATTGTATCGAAAGGATTCTCCTCTTTAAATAAGAGGGAATCACCATTCGAGAGGATCATCAGTTTTTGTACTAAGAAAGTTTTACAGAGAAGGACGTACTTCATTTCAGATTGTAATATGATACATTGATAGATGAATAAAAGACTGTTCTGAGCATTTCTCTCTAGATTTTTCGTTTGAGGGGAATATTGTGAGAAGAGAGGGCCCACCTTCTTCACAAGATTCACCCGTTAGTTTTATAGTGTGTTAGTGTGATCTCTGTTTATTCCTTGATAAATTTCTATTTTGCTGAAACACTACTTTAATGAATTATGCTTTGTTGAAACACTACTGAACTCTGACTTTCTAAAAACTCCGCTTTACTGAACGTTGCATTGTTTTCATGTGGTTCATGCTTGGGTAACTGTTAATCATTCTAGTTAGCAATCCTGTGTGAGGAATTTATGAAAGCTTGGTAATCAGAGACTAGTGCTGAAGGTTCCTTCTTTGGGAAGGAATTAGGGTCCTGTTCTCTGTTAGAAATAGTTAGCCTTCAATTATTTTCATAAGTGTGCTAATCAGAGACTGGTGTTGAAGGTTCCTTCTTTGGGAAGGGATTAGGGTCATGTTCTCTGTTAGAAATAGTTAGCCTTCAATTCATTAATGAGTTCATGAAAGTGTGTTAATCAGAAACAAGGTGCTGAAGTTTCCTGCTTGGGAAATAGGGTCCTGTTCTCTGGTTATAGAATAGTTGGTCTTTCCTATTGCATTTGTTATTTTAATGTAATCCAGGATTCTTCAGATTAATCATCTCTTTAAGCTCTGCAATAGGTAGGTTGCTTTCCTGTAATTCAAGTCAAAACTTCAGTTTATTCAAGGCAAGTGTGATTAATATAGTTTTTACTACAACTCTAGGTTGCTTTTGAGATTGAGCATATATAGTGCGTGGTTACCTTTGAAATAAACAAACTTCCCTGGGTTGACAATTTCTGTAGCACTTTATTGTTTAGATTAATTAAGCAATTATAGTGACCAACAGTGGGCATTGAGCCAGTGCAAGGAGTGCACAGAGGAAGGAACTCTGCTGTGAGTTCATAAAAGAACCAGAATCACTGAGGATTCTGAGAGCTCTACTAGGTGGGCATCGAGCGAGCGCATAGGTGCACATGAGAAGGAAATAGAACAACTGGAAGTTCTGGAGGGAGATACTCTGCCAGGTGGGCATCGAGTAAGTGTGCAGATAGGCACAGAAGAGAAGAGAACTCTTTGAGTCCTGGAATTTAGAGGAAGAATCCACTGAGGGATCTTCATAGGGTTACTGAACACCCTGAAGGCTCAGCAAGGAGTTTCTTGAGGCAGAGGATAGCCAGGAGGGAATCCCAATGTTCTCCATCTACAGGAGAAGAAAGAAAGACAAAATCCCTTAGGGCTATGAGAGTTTGAGAAGCTCAGGAGAGACAACACTGTGGGTGCATGAAGACTCTGCAGAGGCGCAAAAGTCAAAAGAATCCCTTGGGGATTCGAGAGTAAAATCTTAGGAGGAGTCAACATTTTTATACGTGCAATGAAGCTCAGGTTCGAGGAGTTCACGGAGGAGAAATAGGACAAAGGTCAAGGCCTTTGGAAACTTGGAATTCTTCCAAGGAAGGAAGAAAGCGCACAGGAAGCTCAGGAGGGAGCACAACAACCGTCAGATCGGTTGGAGAAAAGAGATCTGGACCGTTAGTTTTCTACGTCCAGGAAGGCGTCAGGAGAAGCACACAAGAGAGGAGATTGTGGACTGTCGGATGTTCACGCAGAATCCCGTCAGCCATTGGATCGGAAGAAGATGCTCGGAGTTTAGCCTCTGGAGTAAGCGCGCAGGAGAACGGATCTGGGCCGTCAGATCTTGAGCAGATACCCGTCAGCCGTTGGATCGGACAGGAGCTGGATGAGGTTTACCATTGGGACTTCAACCATCGGTATATCGGGAGTCTCGATGACATGAGATCGAGAATTTCCATGGGAAATTACCCAGAAGTGATCTGAGTCGTCCGTTTGTGGAGACACGTGTCGGAGATCGAGGCATCGAGAGTCGGGATATCAACATTCCCGTGGACAGGAGATCGGGGAAGTCCATAGTGAAAACCCCGACACAAATCTGAGCCGTCCATTTGGGGACACAGGTGTCAGGAATTCGAAGAGAGTCGGTATATTGGCACTCAGGAAATTGGAGTTCTTGAGGTCGTGAAAATCGGGACATCACAAGTCTCGAAATCTAGAGAGTTAATCAGTATCGTCCATCTGGAAGGGACGCGCCGCAGCAAATGGAGCCATCGGGGAAAGTCCCGAAAGGAAGTTGTCTATCGGCGTTTTGTTCATCGGGATATCGAGGATCCTGGTGACAAGAGGTTTGGGCATTTTGGAATCGCGAAGTCAGAAACCCTGACAAGGAGAAAAGTGCCATCGTGGGGGCCAGCTATTAGCATATCAGAGAAGGAAGAAAGCTCCGTTGTGTGGGGGCCAGCTGTCAGCCTATCAGGATCCGGAGGATCGAGAATCCCGTGAGCCAATGGATTGTGGCATTGAAAACCTCGAAACCCCGACAAGAGGTAAGACTGCGGTCACGGGGATAATGGTCATATGGGCCAGGAGCCTAGCTAGGAGAGCTAGTGCGTTAAGAGCGCGTCGGGATTCGAGGGATCATGAATCCTGAGGACGATTGTGTTTTGACATTGGAAATTCCAAAACCCCGATGAGGTGTATGGCTGCGGTCATATAGGGGGAGGTCACGTGGACCGGGAGCTTAGCCTGGAGGGCTAATGGAAGTTGGAGCACATCGGGATTTTAAAGCCCAAAACCCCGACGAGAAGGAATATAAGGCTGTGGTATTATGGAAAATGGTCACATGGACCAGGGCATAGCCAGGAGGGGCTAAGGCCAAAAGGAGCCCATCGGTGAAATTTCTCATCGGAGATCGGGGAATCGAGAGTATAAGAACTCTCGACATTAGAAAGGATGAAACCCCGAAAACCTGAAATTGTCATCAGGGAAAGAGCGCGGTCATGTGCAGAAGGCCGTGTGGTTGAATTAAGGACCTGTGGATCGGGTTTTCAACTAAGATTCCAGCAGGGAATCAGAAGAGCTAATCTGGCTCACGAGTGAATGAGATCGATCTTGTCAGCAGGAGAGCGTGACGAGGGTGTGGGTGCACGTCCTTTACTGCGTTACTCCCACCTCTATCTCTCTACCCCCCCCCTTCTTGGTCTTCCTCTCCCACCCTCTCACACTCTCAAACAATCCATATCTACCCCCTTTTCTCTTTACCTCTTACATATAATCCTCACTCTCACGCTCCCTGTACCCCCCTCCCTCTCTCTCCCCCACTCTACCCACCTTGCTCTCTTTTCTTATATATAAACCCCCTTCCATATATCCCCCTCCTTCCTCTCATTCTCTCTCTCTACCCCCCTTCTCTGCCTCTATGTTCCTCACTCACACACACTCTCTTTGTCTTCTCCCCTCCCTCTCTCACACTCTCTTTCTTCCTCTCTCTCCACCCCCCTATCTACATCACAAATAAATAAATGGCCTTCACCTAGACATGTCAAGACCTAGACCTATACGTAGACATAGAAAGACCTAAACATGGAGAGACCTAGACCATGGAATAGACATATATGATGACCTTGACATAGACCATGACATAGACCTAGAGTTATACCTAGACCATGACATAGACCTAGAGTTATACCTAGACCATGACCTATACCATGACATAGAGCTAGAGTTATAATTAGACCATGACCTAGACCTATACCATGACTGAGACCATGATCTAGAGCTTGACCTAGACTATGATCGAGACCCCCTAGCTCCATCTAAGCCTAAACATAACCTATACTCGACCCTTAACCCCATCCACACTTGATCCCTAAGTTCACTATGCATATACCTCTTGTTAAAGGAACCACAACCATTGCACCCACATCACCCACATATTGGTGCTCTAACCATTGCTCCATGCTTCAAAACACTTTCTATCCTAATCCATTAGGTCCTAGTTGTCCCAAAACCCATATACATATTTATGCATAAAAATGTTTGGTCTATAATAAATGCTATATCTGTTGCATTAAGAGCACGCATGTGCTCTTCTCACTTGAAATCCTTGTGATTGTCGCTCATCCATGCCTAGTAGGAACATGTGTGCGTTCCGACTGGGATTTTTTTTGTGCCAAGCACACTCCTCTACCTCATCTATCTCAAGCCCAACATCTACATGCCCAACATCTGCACGTCAGACATCTGCACACAAAAATAACATGCACATACAAGTTTTTGTTATTTTAGTCGTGTTGTTTAATTCATAGACAATTTTGTGCTATTGCAAGACAATTGTGGGGAGAATTGGAAAAAAAAATTGTCCAAGTGGAATTGGAATTGTTGGTTGTGTCTTCTTGGAATGGGAAGAAAAAATTGTCCAATTGGAATTGTTAGTTGTGTCTTATTGTGCAATACGAAGACAAATTTTTCCAATTGAAATTGTTAGTTGTGTCTTCTTGTGTAATACCAAAACAAATTTGTCCAATTGGAATTGTTAGTTGTGTAATACCAATAAAAATTTATCCAATTGGAACTGTTAGTTGTGTCTTCTTGTGTAATACAAAGACAATTTTTTCCAATTGGAATTGGAATTATTAGTTGTGTCTTATGTTGTAATATGAAGACAAATTTGTCCACTTGGAATTGGAATTGTTAGTTGTGCCTTCTGGTGTAATACCAAGACAAATTTGTGGTGGGGTGCTTGGAAGCCAATTTTTCTCTTTAAACATGGGGAACCAACATATTTGAGAAAGAAATTCCTTGAGGAAAGTAAAACCCATTGAAAAGGTAGAAGAAGAAAGATAAAAGGAAAAGTTACATATGTCAAAGTGTAATCTTTCAGAAGATGAAAATCCAATTTCTTGCGGAATAGATGTTGATGTTGTTTCTCTTCCATCACCACAAGCAAAGTGCATGAGTTTAGTAGACACCAATCCATGTGGTATCTCATTAAGACAAGTTGTTGTGGATGACCAGATGATGGATGATTTTATTGCAGTTGATTATACAATAGATGAAATTAGAGAGGAAATTGGTGCACACCATTGTGGTGAAGAAGTTCTTGTGGTGCAACTTCTTTCTAGATAGTCAGACATTCCATAAACTAGTCAATCTTGTGTCCACTCTCCTCCCATATTTTCTCCGCTAATGATTGAAGGGGTAAGAAATGCAACATTGTTAACTCCACAATAGGGAGTTCAAGAGTGTTAGAATAGAGGTTCATCGTCCCTACCTAGATTGAGCAGTGTGCGACGAAGAACTCCTAAATGCATTTAGGTGGATGAAAGTGGTATAGCATCACTTGAAGTTAACTTACCTAACCGTACTATTCGTTATCATTCTTATAAAATCATTAAAGAATATTTTGAACCAAAATCTGATGCCGCTAAATGTCAATTATTTTTGGCTTTAAAAATATAAAAGTTTGACTGTTGTTACACTACAAGGAAAATAACTTGTAGTGGAGGTTTTTAGTGTTACAAAATTGGCAAAAATTGTCAAAAAAACTCTACTAAAACATTTGTTTTTGGTAGCGGATGTTTTTGCGGAGATTATTACAAAACTTCATTATAACTAAAGAAATCTGGGCAACCGAAGGTTTTGGCGGATGCTTTCTGGGCGGTGCGCTTCATGGTGTATATGAACTAGTGCATTCTCAAACTTAAAGCATCGGTGCTTACATTTCACCAAACGCACTGAGGAATTCAAAAAAATATTGGGGCATCAGTGCTCTTCTAAATAAGAACACATCGGTTCTTTAATAATAACAATGCATCGGTCGAATTTATGATACCATGAAATGGTGTGTTACAAGACAAACCCGTTCGATGCATGAAATTTAGAATGCATTGATGCAGAAGTCTGATACAGAAGCACGAGTGTGTTATTTTAATTAAACACACCAAAATGATGATTTTTATTGTTAAAATAGTATTACAATCGGTGTTTGTTCATTGTATTACAACACCAATGCACATTTTATTACAACACGGGTGCTTTTTAGCATTAAACACACCGATGTTCATTTTATCTTTTTAGAAACATCGACCTGTGACAATGCAATTATTGTTATTTTTTAATTGCATTGTTCATAAAAAAAATTGACATATATATTATAATAGTATTAATATAAATTAAATTTTGAGTAGTTCATTTGGATATGATGTTTGGATTAATTTGTTATATCATATTTCACATCTCTTCATTATAATATTTATCAAACACATATTTAATCAGTGATGTAACATTTCACAACGACATTGGATAATGCAATAGAATAAAATAAACACATTTTATTATATATGAATAAGAGACTCTTTGTCATACAAAATGAGACACTTATTGGTAACCCCTTGTCTTTAAATTGGGACACTATGTCCATTACATTAAACAAAATGTCTGATTTTCACAGAAAATTATTTCAAAAAATACATCAGCTTGCATTGATATACAAATATATTGATCATCATTCTTCATTGGAATTGTTGTTAGTGCTCGAGCTACTTCCATGACTTGGGTTATTTGGCCAAACATTTTGTTGATATCCTCGATTGTTTTCCTCTTCTTCAAGTTCCATCTACAAAAAGAAAAATAAAGTGTAATGAGTGTATCTACATTGGTAATAATAATGAAAATTGAAACAAATAATATACATGAATGTAAATTGAAAAGATACGTACCATAGAAATAATTGAGTATTGAATGATGCACATTATTTCAAAACCAAATCTCATGGATTCTGTCAACAAATCTTCTATTGGCACATTTCCATACTTTGTTTCCTACAAGTTTTATACCCCATAATAGATCATACATTTAATATAAAAGATTGTTTTGTTCCATTAATTATAAAATGAGAGAAGTAAAACAACTTAGACACTTACAAATTCCACAATTAATTTTTGATATGCCAACATATACTCACAACCCATAGTTAACCCAATGCCAATCAATTCTTTTGATGACTCTTTTTTGTATGTTAGCACTTGTTTGAAGACATTCAAGAATGGTTGTTGTAAAACAATTTAAAATATAAAAAAATGAAATATTAATTTGTTATAAGGAAATAACAATTACTCACAAACTTTTCTATCAACCCTTTTCTTCCTTGTTGTCCCGTTTTATGTGTTGAATGGATTCCATTTTGTTTTCTTTTATACAAGAAAATACTTGAAAATTAATATTTAATACTAAATTATTTATTTATATGTACGTAGTAGAAAAATTCAATGATTTCATACATTTGAAGCACATTGTTGTTGAGATGGCTCCTCCTGCGATGCAATTATGTTCATTTCTTTGACCATCTCCTTGTTCACTTTTTTAGACATTCCTAGTGAAATATTCTAGATATCAGCTCGTTGATCCTTTGGGATTTTCATAATCTTCCTAAAAAAAGTAACATGACAATAAACTGTTTTTATATTGATGTATGAAAACTAAATATAACAAACATGATATTAATAAAGGAATGCTTTGTAGTAATATATGCATATTCTAGAAAATAATTTTTAGGGTTATCACTTTTTGAATGATTATTTTTTATTGTTGTGTGTTTTTTCTATTGCAATTCTGACATGTCTCATTGACCATTACTCTCGAAACGATTCTTGTAGTTTAGATATAACCCGGTTCTTGGAATCATTGGATTGATTTCTGTATTGTAAGTGGAAAGTATGTATATACGTTCGTTCCACTATATCCCTCATATTTTTGTAAGAAAAAATTCCCCTTTCATTAACCTCCAGCACCACTCCAGATGAGCTAAGGACCAATTCATCATCATTTACATATTCTATATTTTTTATTTTCTTAAGAAGACATTCCATTCCTTTGTTGTTGGTCTCTATAAAAAAATAAACATATGTGAATTAATAGATTATTTGAAACATGTTATCTAATATTCTTAAGTGTATTATTAATGAAAATTCAAAAAAGAACTTCCTTTACTATTGCATTAGTGGTGGAGATAAGCATTGATGCATCCATGGGCATAGAGGGTCCTCTACACAGACGTAACATCTACAAAACAACATACAATAAAATATTGATATAAATATACATAATAAAAAATAACTATATAATGATGAAGAACATAGTGATGGTTAAGATACTAACCTCCTCCATGAAGCTATATTATCCACTAGCCTCCATAGGCCCATAGCAGGTCTTCCCACAACTTGAGCATCTGCGAGGTTCACATGGACAATTGTTATGTCCATGTGCCCTCTCCTCACTAAACTCTATTGTGAGGCGTGAATCTTTGACCCCTCTATCAATTTCATCAACAAACACCTCCTTCTGAGATAGTGAAACAAAGTTTCCATGTTACACTAGGCTTCGGTTCAATGATGAAATAGCTCGGTGTACCTACTGCAAGCTCTCTGTAACATGAGGATGTTGGGAAGGGAATTCAGGCCTTCGCCTGGGGGGATAAGGATATAACATGGGATCGCACCTGACATGCTCTCGGTCCTATGTGGACCCTCGACCCACCCCCTAGAACTCACCCATGTCAAAGTAGTTGACATGCAAACCTAAAATAAATTCAGCCCATAATTTTCTCAAAATATATAAAGGCACCTCCCTGTTATTGTAGGGAGGTTTATCAAATACCATATACCACTTATTCATCTGTTTTTTACTAAAATGTGGATGGATACACCATTCAATACAAATGTGTTTTTTGTTCATAGGTAGTTCTTGTCCATTTCAAGGATCCCTAAAAATATACAATAATTTTTGTTTTGAAATACTCAATTCTATGACTTGGTTTCTATCCAATCCAGTGTTGTAGTACTCAAACATTCTTTCCCTATACTCAGAAATAGAAGTCAATTCCCATTGGGAATTTACAATGGACCTCACAATGACATCCAAAGAAGCAGCCATGGACACTCTTATTGGTTCTATGGTGCCCCTTAACTGATCTATAAGTGTTCTTGATGTAGCCAACCCCTCATAATTCTTGATGTAGCCAACCGCTCATCAATTTCAATGTTTAGATTGGGTGGTTGTGGTGGGTTGAGGTTTTTCTCTTCTTGGTCTGTTGGTGGGCAGATTATATTATCTTCAGGTTCCATTTTATAATATATGCTACAATTTAATAAGGAAATTTAATAAGTGGAATTATGACTAACGTATTACAAACAACAATTTCATTTTATCCCAACAAAATCATTAACATAATTTTGTGTAAAACAAAGAAAAACTATGTGTTATCTTTATAATGAACTAAAAAAAAACGTATACAAGATTGGTGAATTGTTGAGAGATTTACATTCAAGTATTAATTATGTGTAGTGAACCTTGCTAATAATTTTTCAATTCCATTGGGATTTACATCCATAACTTATGACTAATTTTTTTGTATTTTTGCAAATACAAGAAAGGAAATGACAAAAAATAAACCATACCTTTCTTGTGAATAACACAGTGGAAACATCCTGATATTTGTTCCTTATTTAATTTTCCTCTTTGATTTATCAATGTAGGAAGTTCACGAGGCACTGTGTGCAAATGAGCACAAAAATCGGCCGCAGTCCTTTAAAAAATAGGAATAGTAGGAACACATGCATGCTCCTGTCGACAAACCCACGTGGAAAGCTTGTTGAATGTTTGGGCCTTGCCAAACCTATAGGATTAGGAATGTGTAGGAATTCCTAAGAATGTGCATACATTCCTACGAGTGCACATTCCTGCTGACCCCCTTGCCACTTATCCATCCACCAGCTTTGTGCACTCACCCGTATGTATTTTAGGACTCTAATATATGTCAATACAAAAATAGATAAAAAAATAGAAAACAATGTCAATTTTTAAAAAATTATATATTTGGAATCTTCATAGTTGACTCTATATGCATTTATAGTTTCATCGATAATGGATTCGTGTATCCTATATAAAAAAATGTCAAAAATATATATATATATTGAGAGGTATTCATAAAAATGGAGGTTTTAATGTATTTTCAAACCAAACCACTAGGTTTGTCATCCCAAACCTAAATATAAGGCAACCAAATCAGTAAACATGTACACTAGAGTTGTCATTCCTATCCCCAAAAAAATTGAAATGGAAGGAATGTGCATGTGCTCCTAATAATGCACACGCATTCCTAAAGTGTGCACATGTTATTAGGAATAGGAATGCATGAACATTACTACTAACACAAATCTCTCTCTCTATCTCTCTCTCTCCCTACCCCTCTCCTCTTTGTCCCCTCTTCCCCTCTCTCTCTTTGAGCCCCC
>JZKD02S0694710.1:22926-40553 GCA_000966675.3 Picea glauca | reverse complement strand
CTTTCACACATACTTTTTAATGTTAGGGATTTTAGACCCAAATTTCATCCTAGAGATGACCAACAAAAACCCCAAAGCATCAGCATATCAATCTCTAGCCAAGGCCGAAGAAGGTCTCACCCGAGACGTAATGAGGATCATAGAGACCATCTAGTCTTGTGACAGAGATGAAGGATTAAACACACATGTATCCATTCAAGATGCAGTTCATGCACTCCATTAAAATCTACTTACTATTGATCAATAAATAAAACAATACACACACATATCCAAATGACACATGATAGACACATATTAGATCAAAACTATTACAATTTTATTATTCCTACAATTCCATAGGACACAAGTATACATAAATTAAACTAGATTTAACAACCGTAGAGTTTCATGTCTCCTTTAGATAATTCCCAAGATTTGTAACATACTATTCCATGCACATTCCTTAGACCTTAGACACATTATAAACTCATACTTATATTCATAAGTGCTACAGTATTACAAAGGCTCGGAGTGAGCTCCACATATAATGGCTCAATGAATATTCTATGTGATTGTCTAACTCTTTAATCATCTAAATCTATTTGTGATGTCGTTTCTTCCTTTTACATATTTATTTGCTTGGAATCTCTGTCTCTTTCTTCTTTGCTCCAATCATTCTACTGACAAACGGCCTCACACACTTTTGGCACCTACTTGCAATCCACATAGCCTTCTCGAACCAGGGAAATCTTAACTGCCTCTCCATCTCATCTTTTGTCAGGTCCATGATCCCTTGTGTTGTTTTTTGTAATCATTTGATATTATTTATTGCTTCCTTGATTCCAGAATGTGGCTTCATGATTTCCAATGTTGTTGAAATATTGTAACTACAAAGAGTATTCTATTTTATTATTGATGTATTATTCATTAGATCAATCCCCTTTTGTGGATTGATCATGTCGGGCATTGTAAATGACCAAATCCTCTTTTGTGGATTGGTCAAACCCTAATTGTAATATTCATAATGAGAAATCGTCCCCCAGAATTAATTAAAGTGGTTATAACCACCCAGAAGGAGAAGTCGGCCTTGCCAGTGAAAAGACACGTCCTTTCAACACCTGCCAGATTGTATAAATAAAGGAGGCTAGAGCCTCATTTGTTCACTCACTCACTTGTTCATCAGAGAACAATTTTGGAGATGCAGTTGGAGAAGAAGGAAGAGAGAGAGAGGCACATACTTGAGAGAGGACTTTTTGTATTGTCTAGTTTATTCTCTTGGCATTGTATTGGATATCTATATTAAGGAAGTTTTTGTTGGGTTTTCTCCCCCATGAGGGTTTCCCAGGATAAATTATGTGTCTCTTGTGATTTTGTATTTCTCAGTGATCCTATCTATGCTATGGTTATCTAGTGAATTGAAAAGAAACCTAATAATAGCTTAAACTCTAACATGGTATTAGAGCTAAGTTGAAGAGAACATCTTTCACAAGAAGAAGAAAAATGTCACTATTGTCATACATGAAAATTAGGGATTTTTATTGAAGAGAAATTTCAGCCCAAAATCCATCTAGAAAAGTGCACCCTTCCTCAAGGAACTCTTTGGCACCTTCAACACACTCTTTTAGTGGTTAGATCTCCCATAAAGTGAAACCCTAGTTTTCACCAGTACCAGAAAAGAAGAAGTACCATAAGTACTAGAAAACCATAAGTACCATAAGTACCAGAAATACGCTGGTCAAGTTTGAGGGGGAAAATTTTGGATTTTCAGAAATATGACTGTACCAACATAGTCACCTCAGCTTAGCTCATCCAGCCCCTAGATCAGAATTTCAAAATTTAAAGTTTGAAAAATTAGGGTTTCCTCATAAAACCCTAAGTTGCAGTTGCAGTTTTAGAATAAGGTGCAGTTGCAGTTTCAGTATCAGTTGAAGTATCAACTATAGTACCAGTTGCAGTCACCCTTGAAGTTCTTAAGAGTTGGTAATTATTACCACTGCTACCATATGGTTCCACTACTGGAAAATGATATCAGAGGTATGTACTCACATATTTTTAAATGGTTAAGCTTTAAAGGGTATTTGTAGGAGAAGGGATATCTTGCCATAGATCTAGAAGGATCTCAAGATCCAACACATTCAGAGGGATAATGCAACCCAGGTTTGATTATTCTAAATATGCATCTATTTGTTATGACATTATTTTGATCTAGGTTGCATGTTGAAGCTATGACCATCATACTAACATTTTATCAAAATCTAAGTCAAAGTATTAGATTGATTAAAGTTAAGATCATAGAGTTTATTCTCTAACCAAAAATTCTGTCAAGATAACATATTGTCCTAGTACAATAGACAGGTTGAAGAAATCACATGTCATATTGAGTGAAGGAGACTTGGAAGAAAAGAAACACTCTCATTCTTGAGGACAAGACACCAGGTTCCAGGTCACAAGTGATAACCTTGAGGAAGCTATAGTTGCAAAAGGAAACATATTATATGAGATATGAAGAAGACTATGTACATGACCATATACACTCATGTACCAAAGAAGATGAAGAAGAAGCTATCTTTTGAGATTCAAAGTATCTCATATGAAGATTGATTGAAAGGAGTAGAAGGATCCAAAGATGACTGAACATTAGAACAATAACTCACATCAGAATTGTTCAAAGGTTAATGAAGTCACCTTGACGGGAATCAAAACTCATTTGAAGCCTGACTCGGTCTTTCATATTTAGACTTGGTATTCAACACCAAGTATACCCTGTAAGAGATGATGAAGTACTTGTAGACTCAAAAGAAATAGAGAGTAATCTTGATCTCATAAAGGATCAGATGAAGAGACAACTTCTAGGACTAGGAGACAGATGCCATGAGAAGACTAGATCGTAGCTTCAGAAACTTCTAGGAGATATGAAATCGCCTGGGAAATTCCCTTGTTTCAGTAACAAGAAGGAAGATAGTCAGAAAGACTAGGATATGGATTCTTCCGTGAGACTAGAAGAGAAGTCAGTATTGACTTCCAATATTGATCTATATAGATCAAGCATGTTGTAGATGTATAAAATCTTGATGTCTTTCTAAAGGATTCTCCCAACAAGATGGATAAGACTATGATGAGACACTTACTCCAGTAATTGAATGAATAGTTCCAATATTTATGAAGACAACCAGAACAACCATGATTCATATATAGTATGAGATGCAGGGGGAGAAATCCACATATTTTAAATTGAGTGGCAGTTGGTGCATTACATTAGTTGGGTCATGGAGACATGACTATAATGAAAGATAGAGTTACCTCCATGAAAGAAGAAGAACTACCTTTAGTATTAGTTATTGAGCCACTCTCATATGAAGTTGTTGTCATGATGAAGTAGAGGAGTTACTCCCATACTTCAGTAGTCATAGTGATAATGGAGAAACCATTCTCAGTGATAGTGTAGGTGTAGGTACAGAGTACCAGTTCCAGAAGGAATAGTTGCAGAAAAAAGAGAGAACATACTCTCAAGCAGTGAGACAGATAGTGCCTTGCAGAGAGCACATAGATCTAGCACATGATTGTGAAGATTGAGTTGTAGTTGAGTAAGTGTACCAAATTGGTACAATTTCATGAGAAAATTTGAATATTAAAGATAGAAAGACTCACGTCTGCCAGTTGAAGGAAACTCTGTACGTGTTGAAGCAAGCTCCTAGAGATTGGTATGAAAGAATTGACAGTTTCCTGACGAGATTGGGCATTACAAAAGAGTAAAGTTGATTCTAACCTTTATCTCAAGGTTATGAATGATGAGCCAATGATGTTACTATTATATGAAGATGATGTATTCTTAATAAATATGAAGAAAAGATCATCACATATTGCAGAAGAAGCTCGCTACAGAGTTTGATGGAAGACCTAAATGCATTATCTCTTAGGTCTTGAAGTTTGGAAAAGAACAGAGAAGATCTTCCTTAACCAAGGGAAGTATGTAGTTAAAATGAAGGGGGTTGACATGTTGGAATCTAAATCCATGTACACACCCATGGAAAAGAAGTTGAATCTCCTAGTAGATACCTCGTCAGAATTGGCTAATGTTACTCTGTATAGACAAATAATTGGTTCAATGATGTATCTGACAAATACTAGTCTAGATATATGTTTTTCCTTGAGTCCGTATCTGGTAGAACCCAGACATGTTCACATTGTTGCTGCAAAACATATGATATACCTTAAGGGTACATTGGATTTTGGTCTCTATTATACTAGAGATCATGACTTCAGACTGAGTGGTTACACCAGTTTAGATTGAGCTAGAAGTGCTTCTGATAAAAAGAGCACTTCAGGATGTTGTTTCAGTGTGTGGTCATCCATGACTTCATGTAAGAGGAGGGAGAAATTCAATATTTCTCCGAGCACAACAAAAGCAGAATACATTGTTGCATGTTCTGCCAGTTGTGAACCCGTATGGATTCAGATGTTGTTGACATATCTATTTGATCTGGAGATGAAATCCACCATGATCCTATGTGATAACTAGAGTTGTATAAAGATGATGGAGAACCTTGCGTTCCATGATGATTCGAAGCACATAGAGATATGGCATCTCTTCATTCGTGATATGTTGCAGAGAGGAGTCATAAAGCTCCAGTATGTTAGCACGAATGAATAGGTTGTTGATGTGTTGACCAAGCCTCTATCTCGTGTAAAGTTTGAGCACTTTCGATATAAGCATGGTGTAGTCCTAAAGGACCTCACTCGAAAGGGGGAGTAGTGTTGTGATGCCATCCCCATGATGATGATGTGCTAGCCTAGTGTTGTGATGTCAACATCGTGCTGATGATGTGCCAGCCTAGTGTTGTGATGATATGTGCCAACCTCGTGATGTGATGATGTTTCCAGTCTTGTACTATGATTCCAGCTTCATGCTGATGATATTATTTTGACAATCTTGTACTGTGATTCCAACTTTGTTTTCTAATGATGTGTGCCAACCTCATGCTGTGATGATGTTGCCAGTCTCGTACTGTGATGCGAGCTTCATGCTGATGATATTGTGTTGATAGTCTTTTACTGTGATGATGTGTTTCCAGCCTCGCGTTGTGATGCTAGCTTCGTGTTGATGATGTCTTTCCAACCTCACGTTGTGATGCCAACTTTGTGTTGATGATGTTGTTTTTCTAGCCTCGTGTTGTGATTGCAACTTCATGCTGATGATATTGTGTAGCCAACTTCATGTTGCGATGCCAGCTTCATGCTGAAGAATCTCAGCCTAGTGTTGATGTTGATGATGCTCCATCCTTCATGCTGTGATGTTGTTGCTGTCGATGATGCTCTAGCCTTCATGTTGTGATGTTGTTTTTGTTGATGATGCTCCAACTTTTGTGTTGTGATATTGTTGTTGTTGATGTTGTATCAACCTTGTGTTGTTATTGATGATGATGATGTATTAGTGTTATACTAATCCATGTTGATGTAGATGATGATGATGATCCCACTTCAACTTCTCATTGAAGATGATGATGATGATGCCACTTCAACTTGTTGTTGTTGTTGATGATGATGATGATGCCACTTCAGCTTCTTGCTGAAGATGATGATGATGATTCCACTTCATCTTCTTACTAAAGATGATGATGATGATGATATTTCATCTTTCATGTTGAATATGATGATGTACTTTAGCCTCATGCTAAAAATACTGATGATATTACTTTAGCCTCATGCTAAAGAAGATGATGATGTTACTTTAGCCTCACGCTAAAGATGATGATGCTGTTACTTTAGCCTCATGCTGATGAGGATGATGATGCTACTCCATATCCATGCTGTGAACGATGATGATGAGAAAAACTTTCAATGATTTATAGATACACTAGTCAATGTTCCAAGATGTTGTTGATGATGTTGCCCTCTCTCTCACCTGATGTTGTTGTAGAATACCCTTCTTGTTAATGGGGAGTGTTGAAATATTGTAACTGGAAAGAGTATTCTATTTTATTATTGATGTATTATTCATTAGATCAATCCCATTTTGTGGATTGATCATGTCAGGCATTGTAAATGACCAAATCCCTTTTTGTGGATTGGTCAAACACTAATTGTAATATGCATAATGAGAAGTTGGCCCCAAGAATTAATTCAAGTGGTTATAACCACCCAAAAGGAGAAGTCGGCCCTGCTAGTGAAAAGACATGCCCTTTCAGCACCTGCCAGATTGTATAAATAAAGGAGGCTAGCACCTCATTTGTTCACTCACTCACTTGTTCATCAGAGCGCAAGTTTGGAGCTGCAGTTGGAGAAGAAGGAAGAGAGAGAGAGGCACATACTTGGGAGAGGACTTTCTTATTGTTTTGTTTATTCTCTTGGCATTGTATTGGCTATCTATATTAAGGAATTTTTTGCTGGGTTTTCTCCCCCATAATGCTTTCCTAGGATAAATGATGTGTCTCTTGTGATTATGTATTTCTCAGTGATCCTATCTATTCTATGGTTATCCGGTGAATTGAAAAGAAACCTAATAATAGCTTAAACTCTAGCAGGTGCTACTGACAAGACTCAGACCAACAAACATATTTCATATCTTGGACTTGGTATGCAATATCAAACCTCAGTCCAGTGCACACTTATTGTTCTTCTTTGTGCATTTATCTTAGGCACGTGAAAAAATGGAATGGGTGCATACAAAACTTGGAAGAAGTGCACACAAAACTTGGAATGAGTGCACAAAACTTCATTTGTCCACGTGTGTGAAGTAACCCAAACCTTTGGGTGACAATAGGTCCCCACCACCATTACTTGGCTAGTCTTCATGTCAATATCTTCATGAAATAACCACTAAAATTTGAGTAAGACAAAATCATCCTCATCATCGACCCAAATCATCAAACCAAGATATGGTTGCATCCAGGTTTGAGTAAGAGAAAATTGTTTGTTCAGGATGTAGTTGCAACCTGACCTAGGTCCTAGAATGAGTGAAGCAGGCTCCATGGTGAAATATGGAGTTGGAGTGTACATGGCCAGATGCTTGATCCAAGACCTTCAATGGTGTCTATGGAGGTTAATGAGGGATATGTTTAAAGAACTCTATCAAACACTAAGCCTTGAAAAGAAGTTAGGCTCCATCAAGAGAGATAATTAGTTGGTGCTTGTCTTTTTTTTTCTGGTAGAAAAAGACATAGCCAATAGTCTTGGGATTTATGTTGTTGGAGAAGTGAGGATCCATGGAAATGGGTGAGAGTATGGAACCATATGACTAATATAGGGAGCCAAACGATCGAAATTGGTGAGAGTATTAATCAAAACGGTATTAAATGTTATTTATCTTTGACTAGGTTCAAAATATTGTGTTGATCCCAAGTTGATGATGCACCTGCCCTTTTGTTGGAATTCCTACATATATCAGAGGGTATTATGATTTTTCATATGTAGTTGTATCATTTTGTAATATATTTTAAAGGCTTATAACCCAACCCTTTTTAAGGCTATCCAATAACAATTTATTAGTTTTATTTGGATTTTCTTTTTTATGTTTGATTTTTTATGTATGTATGTTTTCTTAAGGAAAATGGTTAAACATTTTATGATTTAGACCCTTTTTTTCCATCATACGAATTTGATTATGAAATCTTTGTTGAAAATGTAATTTTTTATTAATGAAATTGTTGTTTTTGGTGTAGAAATAAATATTGCACCCTCAAATACCCCTACTACAATCAATTTGTGCAATGTTAACATCTAATATCTACAATTCCATCAATCCAAACTGATTTTAAATAGTTTTGTTAGTATTTTGCTAGATAAACTTCTGGACCAAAACTGTGTGTGGAATTTTGAAACGTCTAATGTTTCGAGTCGACACTCCACCCATCATCAGGGACATAGAAAGATAATAAGTTGTAAAAGAGTGTTGAGATTTATAAATATAGCAGAGTGATAGTGATGGTTGTTAACAAATTGAAAGCATCTGTTGGTTTTAGATAAGCAATAATGGTAAAAAAAGGGGTTAAATGAGGTACAAATACTAAAATAATAGTTCATGTATTAAATGGGGTTAGGTTGTAGTGGTGGTAGAATTAAAATAATCATACAAGATGATCATAGAAGATTAAAGTAAACATTAAGAATAGTAAAATGATGAAAAATTAGAATAAGTAATTAAATGATTAAAGAGAGTTAAATTTTTTTTTAAAGAAAAAGAGTTTAATGATATACGAGGTCAAGGGAGGAAGACTAGAATACATTCAATAAATTAAATTAAATAAATGGTGGTGAAAGAATGTGAAAAGAGAAGGAATTAACAATTAAACTATTCAATTAGGAAAAAACAAATAGGAAAATGATATGAAAGGGAAGGAGAAAATAATTATGGAGAGATTTTTTTGTCAAAGTCAAGGTTATTAAAAAGAGATATAGATGAGACAAAGTTAAAGTAATTAAATAGAGAGAAAATTTTACAAATATAGACGAGTTTAATAAAAAGATATAAATTTGTGGGGTGTAATAGGTTAGGAGAGTGAAGGAAATAAAGGTGATAAGAATGAGAGGAGAAAAAGAATAAGAGATTAGGTTAAGAGTGTCATTAAAGGATACATGTGACAAAGTAAAGAGAGGTAGTGGAAACCTGATTTGGAAGGAGGAAAGAGGAGGAGAAGGTAGGAACTGGGAAGAGATTGATCAACCAAGAAGGAGGGAGGGGAGGGGGATATCAAAGCTGGAGGTCTAATGGTTAAGGTGAAAAATAGCAGGTTTCGATGAATGGCTAAGCTTATAGCCATATTTGCGGTTAAAATTGTTAGGGTGTTTTTCGATTTCAAGGGATTCTCGAATGTCAAACTTAAACCATTGACATATACAAACTTAAAGTTGTAATTTCCTTTTATAATTAAAGTTTTAAGATTTAAAATTTTGTGGATATTTATTTTATAAAAAAGTTATTTTTTTATATGAAAAATATATTACATTATTTTAAAATTGTAATAATAATAATAATAATAATAATAATAATAATAATAATAATAATAATAATAATAATAGTGTTTAGTTATAATTATATTTAAAGACATGTATCCTTGGATGGGGTTTCATGCAGAGGTTATGGCCACGTATCAGTGTAGAGGGTGGCAGCTCCAAGTGTCAAGGCTCTAGTGAAAAACCTATGCAAGGAGGATAGGGTGGGTTATGAAGGCAGGTGGGGAATTGAAGGGCAGGGAGATGGCATACATGATTCGAGTTCCCTTCGCACAATGTTGTATGCCTACCCTCGAAGCGGAAGTAAAATTGGTCAAAGAGTTTGAGGATGACAAGGAGTTCGAGCATCAAGTCGGAGGTATTATTCCAGATTTGGGTTGCACTAGAAGCAATAAATTTAATTTTTTTACGACTCTCGAGATTTATTAGCACATTAAAATGATGGAAGCATTGGGGATGCTCCCCAAAGATCAATATTTTAGACAACTAAAGTGACACATGGAGACATTAGAGGAGCATAACACTCAATTCATTTTGATGGTCTCCTATATTTCCAAGCACCATGATGGCTCCTTCCATCTCCCTATTTTTGATCGTCTGAGGGAAGAGTCTCCTTCAACTAATGGAAATCGGGATAATGTTGTCCCTCCAGCCTCCCATGTTCCTCATTTCACTAGTTAACATGAAGTTCAACCTTTTTACTTTATTTATTTTTAAGTTTGTATATGTCCAGACTATTAGGAATCTCCTAGTTGTAAAAATATATGGTTGATTATCTAGGTTTATGTTTCTCAAACTGTTTATTTTCAAATTTTGGCTTGGTATCCCAGGAGGGAAGACTCACAAAATATGTATCTCTTGGTTTTAGAGGACTATCTAAGCATAAATTTTGGTATTTGAACCACCAAAAATGTAGTAAATTCTATTAATATTTATATAGATCTGGCTAGGGTTTTGCATACACTGGTAGGGGGAGAAGTAGGTTTGTAGCTCCCTAGTAAGGGGAGAGGGAGGGCTCAGACTCATAGCAAGGAGGTCCTATTTTTTGGGATGTCAGATCCCAGGATAGGGAAAGCCTCGGGGGAAGGGTTGTTAGAGGAGACCTGCAAGTCATTCAAGGAAGTAGTCAAAGGTATCCCCGAAAGTAGGGACAAGGATGTCAAGATGGGTGGGGTCTAAAATGGGAAGACAAATACCTGCAAGAAGGATACAAACATGAAAATTTAGAAAGAGGACGAGAAAGAGATAAACCTGAAAAATTAGAAAAAGTGTCTTCAGAACAAATGCTTCCCTAAGACACTGGAGAACCCCAAGTACGAGGTAACCTCGAATGGGATAGGGAATTACATCCAATGGATGCGATACCACACCCTAATTGGGAAATTTATGGGGATATGGCCCTCAGAAAAATACCTCCAGCTATGGATAAAGGCAAGATGGAAGGTTAAAGGAAAAATAGACCTTCGACTTGGGTCAAAAGGATTCTTCATGTTAGTCTTTATGGATTCGGGAGAAAGAGACAAGGTCTTTGAGGGAGACCACTATTTATTCAACTTTCAGGCCTCCACATGCAATTATGGTTAGAACAATTTGCACTGAAGAAAGAAAATTTCACAGAAGCCCCTGTTTGGATCGGGATGTACTTCTTGCCTGGGAACCTGAGACTTTGGAGGGAATATGAAACACATTAGGATCCTTTGTTAAAATATTGAAGGTGACAAATATGGCTAGTTATATCTATTATGCTAGAATATATGTTTATATGAATGTGGCTAATGCTCTACCCAAATCAATAGTAGTGTCTTACCAGGATGAAGAATGGACCCAACCTCTTGACCATGAGAACATTCCCTTCTGTTGTAGTAAATGTCATGTTCATGGCCATCTCTTTAGGGATTATCCTCTAAATGATCCCCCCCAAGGGAGTACAAGTAAGGATGAAAAAGATTCGAAGGGTTTCAACAAGATCCAAAGAAAAAGGAAGGTCGAGAGACGACAACCCAAGAAACCAATAATAACACATGACAAGAACACTAGAAACAACTTCAATATTTTGGAAGGAGAACCCAGTGAAATTCACGAGAAAGGAAAACCAAAGGAGTCGAAGGAAATGATCAAGAAAGCACCAGAAATAGAGACAAAAACTCCCAAGAGGTGTAAAACATAGACAAAACAAGGGAAAGAAGGAACACAGGGGAAAGAAGTAGTGATGAAGGAAAACCAAGGCTCAACCTCAAACATGTTAGAAAAATAGGACCGCAGAGCAATAAAATAAAACAAATGCGGAAACAAAACATAGAAGATACACAATAAAAGAGAGACACAGATTTACGTGGTTCACCCAGTGTGGGCTACCTCCACCAGAGAAATTGCCAGGTCCTTCCTTTATTATTATCCAACAAATGAAGGGATACAACCTATATCAAAACCTGTTATAACTTCCTCTTCTTTCTCTCACAGTCTCCTCTCTCAGAATACAATACTCGCCATAATGCATAGCCGCAATACATTTCCCTCATAACAGATGGTTTCCTTCTAGGGAAAAAAACCCTAACATAATTTCTACTATTAGATTTGTGACCTTATAATGAATGGTCCAGATTTATAATGAAATTACAATATACATTCGCAAGGCAATTTTTCCTTTGAGTGCTTCGCCCCCGAACCCCCCAGCCAGGGGGATAGCCCCCCGAACCCCGCAGAGGGTGTACCCCCCCCCCTTTGCACTCCCCCGTGTGGAAGAGTGTACATACTTATGGGGTGTAAAGTATTCATCGGGTATAAACACGGCTGAAAGAAAGGACCTCTGTATCATGAACATAATCAAGATCCACAACCAACAAAACATAGAAGAAGAATCAGAATCAGAAATGAAACAGGATATGGATCTATAGGAGACTGAGATAGATCTCTCAACCTTGAGGGAGACCCATGGAGCCTAGAAAATCAATATCCTTACCATAGATCAGTTAAGGATGTTACATAGAGATCTAAAGGAAAGCAAGGGGAAGGATCCATTCCCGGACCATGATCATCAACATCGGGGGAACATGGGAATCAATACTAACCCCCTCAAGGCCCAGAAGAAAATTTCAGGAGAGGAAGTAAACCATATCGCCAAAAAATGGAAGAAAAAGGAGCCCTAATGGTCGACTCAAGTCAAGTGGCATGTCTCCCAGATAATAATGAAACAATTTGACATAACACAATGATTATGAATGTCACAATATGATGAAACCATTAAGGAATGAAGCAATTCGATATAATACAATGGAGATAAATCTCCCAATGTGACATAACCCTTGATGAACATTGCAATGTGACATAATCATTGGAGAACAACACAAGCCTACATAATCATTTGAGGAATGTTGTAATGTGACATAAATGTTGATGAATGTCGCATTTCAACACAACCATCAAGAATGTAGAAATTTGACATAAGTCAACCATGATGAACATTGCAATGTGACATTACCATAATAAACCATGGTTAAAC
Source organism: Picea glauca (assembly GCA_000966675.3). Classification (NCBI taxonomy): domain Eukaryota; kingdom Viridiplantae; phylum Streptophyta; class Pinopsida; order Pinales; family Pinaceae; genus Picea; species Picea glauca. Next base: position 28,126 of record JZKD02S0694710.1, on the reverse strand, counting down.
ATAATCAACATGGTTAAGCATAGTCAACTCTACATAATTAAGAAAGGTCAAACCATGAGCGATAGTCAACCATGGTCACCATGATCAAGGTTGGCCATGGTTAACATGACCGATCATCATCAACATGACCGATGATATATGGTCCCACTAATACTAGCAGAACGTAGGACGCCTCTCATATTCATCGTCTTAAATTGGAATTGGAATGCCAAACATTCACACTCAGACCATGTTGTGGTCAAATATTCGCAGAATACAACCAAAAAGACCAAAGATAAGATAATAGATTGCACATCTGCGTTCATTCTCTCCATTGTTCGAAGTTAGTCTAGCAGCCTTGTCATCTCTTCTTTCTCAATTATTATCAGCATTGGCAGTGCTTCCAACTGCAACATAAACATGCCAGGCTTGACGACATCTTCCCCTATACACAAAGAAACACCCACCAAACAATGACTTACAAACGCTCAACAACACAACGAACAATCTAGAAACAAACACTCAAGACTCTATATACTATAAGTACCAACCTCCAAAGTGAGAATGAGATCTGATGATGAACCTATTGCTTCTAATTCCATCTTAATGGGTGTAGGTCCGCTTGTTTTTGCCAATTTTATGACACGATTAATTTTTATTTCTTTAGATTTAGATTTAGATTTAGATTTAGCTTGTAAGTGTGTTCAAAATAGAGCAAGTCAATAATGCACTTATATATCCACATTTCATGTTAGACATGCAATAACTATATATATGAATCTCCCATCTTCAACTGTAACAATGTCTTGAAGAAACGGTAAACATAAAATATTGATTTAAAATATTTAACTTTAAAAATGATTTCAACAATTTTATTTTACTCTCCTTGATCTTTATATCAAAAAATTTCATTAAAATGTAAATATTGAAATATTAAAATAATAGTTAAATTTTATTAGTGCCATTAGTTTCAAAGGGTCTTATTGTATATGATGATCTAAGTTTGAAACTATGTAATAGCTAGAGGAAACACCTAAAATCCATTCATATTTTAAGGTTGGTATGGTCAAAAACATAATGCAATCCCAAATAAATATATATATAAAATAATTTTTTTTTGAAAAATTTAATATAAAAAAATTTCTTCTAAACAAAATAATTTTGTACATTTCTAATTAATATTGAAAACTTTAAAAAATTACAAAATACAAAATTATCCCATTTCTAAACAAAATGATTTTGTAAATTTTTAATTAATATTGAAAACTTTAAAAAATTACAAAATACAAAATTATCCCATTAATGTAACCGTGGCTTGGACCTCTTATATATTATAATATAAATAACCTTTCCTTTCTCATTAAGTTATCTTTCACTTTTTTTCTTCTAATTAATATTAAAAACTTTAAAAAATTGCAAAATACCAAAATATCCCATTAATGGAACGGTGGCTTGGGCCTCTTATATATTATAATACAAATAACCTTTCCTTTCCTATTAAGTTATCTTTCATTTTTTTTTTTTTAATAAATTATAGAATATTTCATTTTTTTATTAAATAAATTATTGTATATAATTAATGTAATGGAGTAAAGTTTTTTGTGTTTTTTTTTCTAGACAATAAAAATCCTTATTACTTTTGAATTTTGAATATTAAGATTTTGGATTTCTAAATAATTATATACTTAATTTTATATTTTTCTAAAAAATAAAAATCCTTATTACTTTTGAATTTTGAATATCAAAATTAAAATTAAGATTTTGGATTTCCCAATAATTATATATTCTTATTATTACTTTTAAATTTTGAATATTAAAATTAAAATTGAGATTTCGGATTTCCCAATAATTATATATTCCTAATTTTATATTTGAAAGTATACATATAAAATTATTAAAATTAAGATTAGAATTTTGGATATCCAAATAAATATATATTCCTAACCTCACATGTAAAAACAATGGATACAAGATTATTGGAATATATGATATCTCTTTGAAAAAGTCTCAAGAAAAAAATTAAAATTATTAAAGAATGAAATTGCATCCTTGTTTTTTCGAGCCCTAGCAATTAGAACAAAAAAATTTAAAAATTTCAAGAATGTTGAAAAAAAAATACATCAAACCTTCACTTAACTTAATTTTAAAAGTTTAATTTTCAACTAAAATATAATCTTTTAGACTCTCTTACTTTATAGTTAAGATAGATGAATGTTGGATAAAAAATCCTTGACATAATCTTTTTGTTTGTAAAATGATACCTAGGATTTGTATGATTGAAATTTACAACTCCTCATTATAAGTTTTCAAAGAGATTAGAATAAACTTCATGTAATTTAATTTAATTTTTTATGTTTTTCAATGTTAGTTTACTTACTACCCAATGAGAATGAAATAAAATTTTGACGAAAACGATATATTCAAGCTTATTTGAGTTATTCTCATATTGTTTATTTAAAAATAAAAATAAATTTTTTTTCCATAATTTGGAATATTATATTATATAATTCATCAATTTTTTTTGGTAAATTTGATCTAAATTTGTATGTTTTTTATTATTATTGTTTATAGAGATATGGTGTCTTTAGCACCGCTCATGAATATGATGTCCACGATGTTTTATATGATATTTTAGGACCGAATAATTTGATGTCAACAAGTTTTAGGGAAACAACCAAATGAGCCAAAAGAATAATCTCATTACCACTAGGATTAAGAATTGAGAACCACATGGCATATGTAAGGGTTAAGAATCACATGGCATATTAATGATGATATGAGGGTGGGGGCAGGGCAAATGTTAGAGAAAATATATTTATATGAGGGTGGGGTAGGGAAAACATTAGAGAAAATGTATTCCACTTTCATATATGAGGGTGGGGTGGGGACAATATGATAGAAAATGTATTTATATGAGGGTGGGGGTAGGGTAAATATTAGATAAAATGTATTTAAATACATTTTCTCTAATATTTTCCCCACCCCCATACATTAATATTATGATGATAGCAATATGGGGATCGGGAACACATAAACTAATTAAAGGGTTCCCTGTAGTATAGATAACATCAAAACAATAAGAATTGGAAAACAAGTGGTAACTCTAAAGAGTGCCACACTAGTGGATTCCTCTTCTTCTTGGAACACCAAGGCTCTTTTTTTAATAAAAAAATTCAAATTCTTTTTGCTTCAGATTCTTATTAGCTTTTATAAGTATTTGAAGTTGGATGGAATGGACGTATTTTGGGTACCTATGTTCTTCATGTTGCATATCTCCACTTTCCACTTGCATACCTAATGGCTATATTCTAAAAAAACTTTAGTTAAGAGGATTAGGTGGATTAGAGTGCTTATGATCTTTAGGGTACACAACTTTTCCAACAACCTAATGATGCATTACAACATAATTCCATAATGTTTCCACTCTGTTAGCGTCAAAAGTCACTCCTGGATTGCCTGCAGGAGCAGAGCCTAACGCCCATCAGTTTGATGTCACAATAGTTTTAATGGGGTGATCGAATGGATAGAGACTCAAAAAGATATATCTTTAACTCAGGAAACCGGGCATGGTGTGTAGAAAACAAGGGAGGTCTTGATCCAACTTCCATCAGTAAGCTGAGTGTAATATGGATAGATGGAAGACTTAATGAGATGAGTGAGAAAGACTGCCTCGGGCATCAGGCCTTCGGCAGCTTGAGGAGGAAAAACTCAAAATAAAAGATCCTCTTGACCCCGAGTTTCAAAGAACTGAAAGGTGGCTCGAGTGGATCCTCCAATTCCGAGCCATTTAGCATTGAGAAAGCACAAGAACTGATTAGAAACCCTACGACTATTACAGTGATTCGACTTACATCATCCTATAATAGCGCAACTCGACTGGATCCTCCAATTCCGAGCTGTTCTAACGCAGTGTAAACAAAGAGATGGAAAGAAGCTGACATCCATCAAGTAAGAAATCTCAAATGCCTTATACATTAACCAGAGCGACCAACGCTTCATCAAAACTTTACAATCGGGAGCCTTGCTCAACCATCGATGGATTACAAAATACAAAGACTGAGTCTATATACTCAGAAAAATTCACCTAACAGAGGCATGTTCAGTCATCCAAAGCTTGGTGTCCCTTCAGCCAAATTCGGACAGGTATTCTTTGTCAGACACCACCTTAACTGCGCATGGCTTCTGCAAGGGGAGTAGTTGAGCCATTAAGTGCCGAGCTAGCGTGTGCAGACCTCCTCCGGCTAGTTGAGAACTCGACATGGCTTCTCTGGAAAAATGGGTACATAGGACCCTCTCGAGTAGACCGCTTGCCAGACCCTCCATACCTCACACTTAATGAATGACGAGAGGTTTCAACCACCCCTTCTTGCCTTCATCTACTCCAAGTGAAGACCAGGATCGAGGTCTAATCTGATGGCACCTAGATATCGTGGTGATCCCCTCTGTGGAAAAACACGACGCCTTTGGCCCCTCTAGTGCAACTCTTTTCTTTCCCAAGTGACCACGGACTATGACCCTATGTTTACTCTCAAAGGTGCTTTCGACATTCGTGAATAGGAAGGGGCTGATCCCTGCTTCTTGAAATCGCGATGAGCGAAACGCCGAGGCGGCTTAATCTAGCGCCACACGTCCCTTTCAGATCTGACGGTCCTGAACTCGCTCGGTGATACTATGGGACTAGGTATTGGATGCTCCCGGCACCTCGTGCATCGGGAATATGACGGAGCTGCTCCTTGCACCTTAGAGTTGTGATGGGAGAAACCCTGAGATGGCTCAATTGGCCGCCAGGTGTCCCCTTTGGATGGACGGATGAGAATGCTTTGTGATACCGCAGGCCCTTCTTTCAGTGCTTTCGGCATTTTCAGGGTTCGGGGTTTCGAGAAGTAGAATAACATGAAACTCTCACCCCTCGAACTCTCGAATGCTGAAACGCCGACGCGACTAGATCTCGCGCCACACATCTTCTGGATGGATGACTGTTATCCTTCCTTGCACACAATATGGGCGCTATTTGCAGGGGTGATTTTAAGAACCCCCCCTAAATTTATATGTATAATAAATGGGCGAATCCCCATGATACATAGGAAAAATTCAAAGCTATTTTATCAATAATATAATATGTATATATAATTTTTTGGCGAATCTTTTAGTCAATTATATAATCTTGTAAAATCTTGGTGAATCTTTCATTGAATTATAAACTCTTGTAAAATCTTGGCGA
>JZKD02S0694710.1:0-15126 GCA_000966675.3 Picea glauca | reverse complement strand
TGGACGAAGACTCTCATCCAGACATCTTCATTTTCAATGTTCAGGTTATCTTCATAAATGTAGAAAGCAACCAGGTTCTCTTCTGCAGTTACGTCCCCTTCCCCAGTGAACTTGGGCATATAGTTCAAGTAATCTCCTGCTGGGAGAGGATTCATAGGATGGGGTAGGATTAAGGGAGCATATCTAGCAGTGACTATGGAATCCATTCTATTTAGAGGGGGATTAGCACCATCCATAGGAATATTAGGTGGAGGAGAACTTGGAGGAGAAGGAGTTTGCGAAGGGGCTACTGGGAATGAGTCCCGGAGTGGAATGGGAAACAAAAGGGGATTTAAGGAGAAGGCTAATGGGCTCAAGTCAGTAGACGCTCCTCTTTGTGCAGGAGTGGTAACAGTAACAAGAGGAGGAGTGGGGAAGTCTTCAGCAGTCCTGGGTCTACGCAAAAGTACAACTTCAGAGGAGAGGGGAGTGACAAGGGATTCTCCCTCCAATGCGAGACCAGGAGGGGAAAACTCAGCAGGAATACTCCCGAAATTCAGGAAACAGGAAACCTCGGAAGGAGGTCTGTTAAGAAACTCAGGAGGAGAAAATGGAGTTCCTACAGAAGGAGATGGCAGATTACCTGGTTCGTCGGTGGAAGCTTCTTCTTCAGAGACCTTTCCTTTTCTGAGAACCACCTCTGGATTAGTTTCAGGTGTAGCTAGAGGCAGTTGTGGATGAGACCGCGTGTGTCTGCCTCTGAAAGCCACAATTAATACAACAGGTTCGCCACAGTGGAGTCATCACAATGGAGTCGCCAGGTGCATAGTAGCAATCTTCAAAGGCTCTGATACTTGATGCACCTTCAGAATCAGAGGCTCTATGTCGTTCAATCTCGGGGAAAATTTTCAACTTCGTCCTCGGCAACGGCACCAGAAATGTTAGTGTCAGAAGTCACTCCTAGATTGCCTACAGGAGCAGAGCCTAACGCCCATCAGTTTTATGTCACGATAGTTTTAATGGGGTGATCGAATGGATAGAGACTCAAAAAGATATAGCTTTAACTCAGGAAACCGGGCCTGGTGTGTAGAAAACAAGGGAGGTCTTGATCCAACTTCCGTTAGTAAGCTTACTGTAAGATGGATAGATGGAAGACTTAATGAGATGAGTGAGAAAGACTACCTCGAGCATTAAGCCTTCGGCAGCTTGAGGAGGAAAAAATCAGAAGACAAGATCCTTTTGACCCCGAGTTTCAAAGAACTGAAAGGTGGCTCGACTGGATCCTCCAATTCCAAGCCATTCAACGTTGAGAAAGCACGAGAACTGATTAGAAACCCTGTGACTATTACATTGATCCCACCTACATCATCCTATAATAGCACAACTCGACTGGATCCTCCAATTCTGAGTTGTTCTAACGCAGTGTAAACAAAGAGATGGAAAGAAGCTGACATCCATAAAGTAAGAAATCTCAAATTACTTATACATTAACCAGAGAGACCAATGCTTCATAAAAAATTTACAATCGGGATCCTTTCTCAACCATCGATGGATTAAAAGATACAAATACTGAGTCTATATACTTAGAAAAATTCGCCTAACAGAGGCATGTTCAGTCATCCAAAGCTTGGTGTCCCTTCAGCCAAATTCGAACGGGTATTCTTTGTCAGATGCCACCTTAACTGCGCGTGTCTCCTGCAAGGGGAGTAGCTGAGCCATTAAGTGTCGAGCTAACGTGTGCATACCTCCTCCAGCTAGTAGAGAACTCGACATGGCTTCTCTGGAAAAATGGGTACACAGGACCCTCTTGAGCAGACCGCTTGCCAAACCCTCCATACCTCACACTTAATGAATGAGGATAGGTTTCAACCACCCCTTCTTGCCTTCATTTACTCCAAGCGAAGACCAAGATCGAGGTCGAATCTGATGGCACCTGGAGATCGCGGTGATCCCCTCTGTGGACAAACACAACGCCTTTGGCCCCTCTCGTGCAGCTCTTTTCTTTCCCAAGTGACCATGGGCTGTGACCCTGTGTTTACTCTCAAAGGCACTTTCGACATTCGCGAATAGGAAGGGGTTGATCCATGCTTCTTGAAATTGCGATGAGCGAAATGTCGAGGCAGTTTAATCTGGCGCCATGCGTCCCTCTCAGATCTGACGGTCCCGAACTCGCTCGTGATACTGTGGGCCCGGGTCTTGGACGCTCCCAGCACTTCGCACATTGGGAATATGACGGAGCTGCTCCTTGCGCCTCAGAGTCACGATGGGAGAAACGCCGAGATGGATCAATTGGCCGCCAGGTGTCCCCTTTGGATGGACGACTGAGAATGCTTTGTGATACCATAGGCCCGACTTTCAGCGCTTTTAGCATTTTCTGGGTTTGGGGTTTCGAGATGTAGAACAACATGAAAATCTCACCCCTCGAGCTCCTGAATGCCGAAACGCCGATGCGACTAGATCTCGCACCACGCGTCTTCTGGATAGATGACTGTTATCCTTCCTTGCACACAATATGGGCACTATCTGTCGTGCTAAATTCGGCACAAATCTGCTAACTGCGATTCCCCTCCGACCATCGATCTGCTCCTATGGATGAATCCTAACCATCGACAGTATAATCTTTCCCACTAACTTGCTTGGAAGCCAAAAAATAAGATTTTTCCAGGCTGCACTCAGGCACTTCTCGCTCCACTTATAGACTTGAACACTCTCGTGCCTTGGATGAGAAATGTTACTAACACACTCTAAAAAAAAGAAGAAGATGGATTGGAAGGATAAAGGCATTGGGACTAACCACAAAAATGATTTGAGGAATAATTGGAGAGTGATATTTTCATAGACAAGAAGGTCGATGACTCGAACATAAAGAACATAGTAGAGAAACACATGGAAAGCTCAAGATTTACCACATCATCAATGATAATGAAAAAGGTGATATTGTTGATACATGTACCAATCATATCTCATTACATGGCATTATGCATCAGGGAATGAGGGTCACAACACCACAACAAATGTAGGTTGTGGGATGTACTTATTTAGAAAAGTAAATTAATGGTCTTTTAAAAAAAGATTCTAAATAATTTTATTTTCAAACTTCAAAGAAAATTTCATTGTATCCTTGAAATATTTTGAATTTGTGGAGCTAGATAATTTCCCTTTTGATGTTTCGAAATAGAACAAGTCCCACCATAAAATTCTATTGAATGATCTTCTCCTGAAATCTGCATGACTATCTCCTAGTAGCCATCTTCTGGTTTTGGATTGTCCAACCAATCCTCTAGAATCTTTAGCTCTCGCTCCCATTAAGTGAGAAAATCATATGAATTCTCCTTTTTTTCTATTGGCGCAAACATCAATGTTTTCTCCTTCTCCTCCTCTTTGACAGTCTTTGTTGGTTGTCTTTCCTCTGCTACACCTACATCACAGACATAGTTAGCTTTAAAAATCATTTCGCTCCATGGCCTCTTTCTTGGATTCTTGTTGCACTACCTCCTCATGTTAAACACTTGTATTAGCCTCTGCTGGACTATTTTGTAGGAATATTTGACTTCCCCCAATGATCATAACACACATATGATCTTCTTCCATCAACACTCCTTACTAATATGAACTCTCAACTGAGTTCATCTCTTCTCCCTTTCCCATCTGACAACTTGGGATTTTCTCTCTGCCCACCTGACAGTTTATGAGATCAACCGATCCCATCTCATTTCCCACTTGGCAATTTGAACTTTCAACACTTCTCCTCTAGCAGTATATGAGATGTTCTACTGATCTCTTTCTATTGCCCACCTGACAACTTGAAAGTCCATTTCTTCCCTCTTGACAGTTTATGAGATCTCCTGCTAATGTCATATCATTGCCCACCTGGTAATATGAATTTCCACCTTTTTCCTCCTCACAGTCTATGAGATCCTCCAATGATCTCATTTCATCGCCCACACGGAAATATGAAAATCCATCTCTGCTCTCCTAGCAGTTTATGAGATCATTATCTGATCTCACCTCCTCCTCATCACTGAGGTGTCTCCCAATTTCTGGTTCACAGATGTGAATTGGTTCCTCCTCTGTGTCACTGAGGGTTTCAACATACGTCAACCACTTCTTCAACTCTTGTTGTTGTTTTCTGGCCAATAACTTTTGAACATGTGATTTTACCTTCCTGTTCAGAGGCCATTCATACCTCTAGTGTACCTTTGTCTCCTGTTTCATCTTCAATGTCAGTTGTTCCATTCTTTCTCTTATCTCAATGAGCTCCTTGTCAATTTTTGATTTACTCTTCTATTGGTGGTCTCCTCTTCGACCACACTCATGGCCTTTAGTAGCCATATTTTTTGTCTTCATCTCTCCTGGCTATCTACCATTTGTTGCACATTTTTCAACAATATTTACAGAGCATCAATACTCTTTCCCTTTTCCTTTACCCATTGTTCTACAGGAAAAATCCATCTTTTGAGACCATTTGATGTCATCATATTATTTCTATTCACCTTTTCACCTTTGCCTACAATATGCAGAGACAATTCAGTTCTTGATACTACTTGGTGTAGTCAGATTGTCTTCTCTATCTCCTTCGTCTGAAATTTATAGACAAATCAATGTTGATACCTCTTGATGATATCCGACTATCTCCTTTATCTCTCTTCGTCTTTTTACTGCTATCTCCAAGAAAAAAATTCTACTTTGATACCACTTGATGCAGACCCCCCTTCCTCTCCTCAGGGCTGCGCGACCTCCCAGTCTAGGATCTTCAGTTTTGAACCGAATTGGCTCTCTGAGACTGTAATGGTCTCATTTGTGAATTAACATAGGTCCTCTCAACCCTCTTGTGCAGGTTCTATGGCACCCATGACCTCTTTCCGCAATTGCTGAACACTCAGGTTTCAGGTACTAACTCTTTTCTCATTATCCCCTTGTACCATGTGACCTCAGGCTAGGTCCTTGCATAAATTCCTGATTGCAGGTGCTCCCAAGAGTGGTTTGGGATCATCCACTTTTCTCCCCGCAATTTACCTCCCGTTTCCACGTACTTATTCACCGATACCATGGTTTCGATTGCAGCCCATCCTCAAAAGTTTAACGTTCAGGCACTTTCTGGCCTCGCAATCGAGCATGACCATCGATCTTATAATCTTGACAGTGTTTCTGGACTAACAACTAAGATCTGTCTCTTCCAAACCAATGATTCATATCTAATTCTCCCACATCGAACGGTTGATATTTACTTCAAGTCTTTACGCGAAATCCATAGATTCACGCCACCTGTCCTCTGGATCTGATGACCTAGATTTACTTTGGGTCTTTGGGTTTCAGAAGTTTCAACTTTCAATTGAAACCCCAATGCAATTTACCCAAATCTTGTGATTTGTCGCCACGTGTCTCTCTGGATCTAACGATCTAGATCTCTTCAGATATTCGGCGCTTCGACTCTTCAACGCTTCGGCTCTTCGATGCTTCAGCTCTTCGACTCTTTGGTCCTTCGGGCTTCGAAAGTTTCAAACTTTTATGTGCTTGTTCTGCTCGGAGCACCTTCACCCGAACTGATGGATTTCTACCACATGTCCTTCCAGATGATGGATGGTTCCAAATCACTTTGGGACTTTAGCAAGTCCACTCTCCCCTTTTCCTTGGATCCTTTTTAGAGGTGAGCTTGGGTGGTGACCTCATGCAAACACATGATTGCGGGCACGCTTGAAGGTGGTTTGAGACCAAACTACCTTTTGCCCCACAATTCACCTTGAGCCTCCAAGCGTCCTTTCTCCAAAACCGTGGTTTGGATTGCAGCCAGCCCTCATCTTCGTAAATCTCTAGCACCTTCTTTTCACGCAATGAAATGTGACCTTCAATCTCACGATCTTGACAGTTCTCCTAAATGGACGACCGAGATCCACCTCCAACAGTTCAGATATCCCTCTCCTAGATCAACGACTAGGGTCGTTTCGGAATTTCGAACTTTGAAACTCTCAAATATCAAACTTTTCCTTTCTTCCACAATGAAGGATCTTCTGCACTGTGATCCAACGGCCATTGTTTCCCTCTCTCCTGAGCTTCTGATCTCTTTTGACTTAGAATATTTTCTAATTATTCAATGGCTTCGACCTTTGCTCCTCCTTCGATTCTGTCTATTGGGTCTCTTTTACACTTATGAAACGCGCTATCCCTTCTGAGCTTGATCCTTAGAGGATTTCTATTTCCCATGCACTCCTTGTGTTTCTGGGATTTCGTCAAACTCAGATCTGAAGGATTTCTTGAAAATAAATTCTTCTCTCCCTTCTGGCATTCCTCTTGCTTGATGCACACCTTGCAGAGATCCTCTTTACAGAGTGTTTTATAACTTTGTCTCTCTCTCAACTCGACACAGAGTTCTTCTTGTGCACTCCTTGCACTTCTATTCATGAATATCAATGCTACCAGTCTTGAGCTTCTCTGAGGTTAATTCACATCTGTTAACGCACTCCTTGCGGACTATGTGCACTCCTTGCACTCGAAAACTCAAAGAAGAGAAGCAATTGAAACTTATTCAATTCTTCACCAGTTCATACATTCAAAACATGAACAACATATAAAAGCATAACAATGAATTCAAATACATAAACACATAGAAAGTTCATATGCAGGAAAAATTGCTTTCTTTCTATTAAGATGAATGTCCAATTACAATATGTGCAGACTAGACTATAACAAAGTCTCAGCTCTGTCAAAACAAACTATTCTACTTCCTATTCAATGACAATACACCTCCAACAACCTCATTTGGGAATGCCATAGATCTACATATACATGAAGCTTCCTAGGGTTCCCTCTGACTACCTCTCCTATCGAAGTAACAACTAACAACTACTCAAGCTCTGTTACATTAAAGAATGAGAGTGAAACTCCCATATCTCTTGTGATAATTCAGTTTCTGAGCGTTTCTCTCTTCTTCAATCATCCATTCAAAGCAGATCTGCAAAATAAATGCCAAATTTTAGATTCCTATTAATTTAAAAAGGTGTGTTATGGCACTGAGTTGTCCCTCCATGTGGGCTTTGCTGACGATGCTCTTGAATCATATCCCCACAAGGTAAGACTAAAAAAATTGGTATCTCTTGGTTTTAGAGGACTATCTAAGAAGAAATTTTGGTATTTGAACCACCAAAAACACATATGTAAATTATATTAATATTTATATAGATATGACTAGGGTTTTGCGCACACTAGTAGGGGGAGAAGGAGGTTTGTATCTCCTTGGAAAGGGGAGAGGGAGGGCTCGGACTCATAGCAAGTAGGTTTTTTTTTGGGGGATGTTAGATCCTAAGACAGGGAAAGCCTTGAGGGAAGGGTTGCTACAGGAGACTTGCAAGCCATTCAAGGAAGTAGTCAAAGGTATCCCCAAAAGTAGGGGCGAGGATGTCAATATGGGTGGGGTCTACAATGGGAAGACAAATACCTGCAAGAAGGAGACACACATGCAAATTTAGAAAGAGGACGAGAAAGAGATAAAACTGAAAAATCAGAAAAATCATCTTTAGAATGGATGCTTACCTAAGACACTAGAGAACCCCAAGTACGAGGTAACATAGAATGGGATATGGAATTACATACAATGGATGTGAGACCACACCCTAATTGGGAAATTTATGGGCATATGGACCTCAAAAAAATCCCTCCAACTATGGATAAAGGCAAGATGGAAGGTTAAAGGAAAAATATACCTTCAACTTGGGTCAAAATTATTCTTCACGTTAGTCTTTACAAAGTTGGGAGAAAGAGACAAGGTCTTTGAGGAAGGCCCCTATTTATTGAACTTATCAGGCCTCCACATGTGATTTTGGATAGAACGGTTTGCACCAGAGAAAGTAAATTTCACAGAAGCCCTGGTTTGGATCGGGATGTACTTCTTACCAAGGGAATTCTAAGAAATTGAGACTTTGGAGGGTATAGAAAACACATTAGGATCCTTTGTCAAAATATCAAAGGTGAAAAATGCAACCAAGTATATCTATTATGATAGAATCTATGTTTATATGAACGTGGTTAATGCTCTGCCCAAATCAATAGTAGTGTCTTATCAGGATGAAGAATGGACCCAACCTCTTGACTATGAGCACATTCCCTTCCGTTGTAGGAAATTCCATTTTCATGGACATCTCTTTAGGGATTTTCCTCTAAATGCTCCCCCCCAAGGGAGTACAAGTAAGGATGAAATAGATTTGAAGGGTTTCACCAAGATCCAAAGCAAAAGGAAGGTCGAGAGACGACATCCCAAGCAACCAACAATAGCACAAGACAAGAACACTAGCACCAACTTCAATATTATGGAAGGAGAACCTAGTGAAATCCATGAGGAAGGAAAACCAAAGGAGTCGAAGGAGACGATCAAGAAAGCACCAAAAATAGAGATGGAAACTCCCAAGAGGTGTAGAACAAAGACAGAGCAAAGGAAACAAGTAACACAGGGGAAAGAAGTAGCGATGAAGGAAAACCAAGGATCAACCTCAAACATAGAAGAAGAATCAGAATCAGAAATGACACATGATATGGATCTATAGGATATTGATATTGATCTCTTGACCCTGAGGGAGTTCCATGTAGCCGAGAAAATCAATATCCTTACCATAGCTTAGTTAAGGATGTTACAGAGAGATCTAAAGAAAAGCAAGGGGGAAGGATCCATTCCTGGACCATGATCATTAGCATCGAGGAGCATGGGAATAAATACTAACCCCCTCAAGGCCCCGAAGAAAACTTGAGGAGAGGAAGGAAACCATATCGCCAAAAATTGGAAGAAACAAGAGCCCTGATGGTCAACTCAAGTCAAGTGGCATGTTTTCCGGATAACTACTTCCCACCTAAGCCCAAATGTTGATAATGAATATCACATCCTAGAATATTAGAGGTATGAATTCCCCTTCCAAACAATGAATGTTGAATAAAATAATTTCCATGATGAAGGTTGGAATTGTCCTCCTTCAAGAAACTAAATGTGATGAAGGAAACATTAGGATGATCACTCAAATAATCTGGCCTAACTATGAAGCTAGATGGATAGTCATTGAAGGAGAATCTAGATGAGTGGTTTCCCTCTGGTACCCACACACCTTGGATATGGAGGACTTCTCTGCCCGACATAGGCTTCTCACCCTAAAGTTTAAACTGAAAGGCTCAGAGGAAGGGGGTTACATCACAAATTCTTATGGCCCAAATAATCCCAACCTAAAACGAGACTTCCTGGAGGAAATTGACCTGTTAGGATCCTCTCTGAAACACCAAGTATGGATCCTAGGAGGGGATTTCAATTTGATCAACTCCCCTTTAGAAAAGAAGGGAGGTATTCAAAGGATAGATCAAGAGAGTCTGACTTTTTGAGAGCTCATAGAAAGGATCCATCTGGTAGATGTTCCAACTAGAAATGAACACTTTACCTGGAATAAAAAGAGGGGAAATTGGCATAGGATAGAGGTTCTCCTAGATAGGTTTTTACTCTCTGAAATAGACTTTCAAACCAAGAAAGGACTTTTTGCAGGATTTTTCCCATACCAAGGATCGGATCACTGACCCATTGCTTTGGAATGGCCATAAGTCTGGAAGCATGGGCCCTCTCCTCTTCATTGTGAGAAATGTTGGCTTGACCACCCAGATTTTCTCACAAATATGGAAATCTGGTGGAGAGGTTTGAAAGACCTCCATGGAACAAAAATGTTCCAATTACAACAGAGACTGAAGCATGTCTGTTTGTGCCTCGGGAAGTGGAATAAAGAGATATTCGGTAACATATTCGAAGAGAAGAAGAAAATCGAACAAGAAATGGAGATTCAACTGAAAAGGATCCAGGGACTCCACTCCTTAGACCTCATTGAGAGGGAGGCCGAAATCAGTGAATATCTGGTCAAAAGAGAATGAAAGGAAGAGATATTGTGGAGATAATAATCCAAGATACAGTGGCATAGAGAAGGGGACAAGAACACTAGTTTCTTCCATAACTCCTTAATCCAAAGAAGGAACATAAATATAATCATTTCTATCAAAGCGCGGGATGGGAGCACCAAAGTGAAAAAGGAGNCATATTCGAAGAGAAGAAGAAAATCGAACAAGAAATGGAGATTCAACTGAAAAGGATCCAGGGACTCCACTCCTTAGACCTCATTGAGAGGGAGGCCGAAATCAGGGAATATCTGGTCAAAAGAGAATGAAAGGAAGAGATATTGTGGAGATAAAAATCCAAGATACATTGGCTTAGAGAAGGGGACAAGAACACTAGTTTCTTCCATAACTCCTTAATCCAAAGAAGGAACATAAATATAATCATTTCTATCAAAGCGCGGGATGGGAGCACCAAAGTGAAAAAGGAGGGTATTGAGGTGGATCACCTAAACTATTGCGAGGGCCTTCTTTTCGAACCCGAGATTAATAGATGGGGGAGAATAACCAAAATAAATGAAGCGATTCTGAGGTTGGTTCCCCCAAAACAATCTCAAATATTGATGCGACCATCCTCCTTAGAGGAATTCAAAGAGATTGTTAAAAGCATGGCCCCAAGGAAGTCTCCATTTCCAGATGGTTTCACCCCTGAATTTTTTCAGGTAGGATGGCTAGTTCTTAGCAATGATATATGGGAAGTACTGGAATAATCCTGAAAATCCAAATATATTCTGCATGCATTCAATGCCACTTTCATCACTTTAATTCTGAAGATCAAAGGATCATGCTTCATAGATAAGTTCTTCCCTATTTCCTTTTGCAATGCCATTTATAAAATTATTTCCAAAATGATTTCCTCTAGACTTAAACCTATCTTCCCTCTTAGCATCTCTCAAGAATAGGGAGGTTTCGTAGAGGTAAGGCGGATTCTAGATGGTATTATAATATCCCATGAAGTTATTCATTCCCTTAAGGTGTCAAAAAAAGTGGGAATGATGATGAAACTGGATATATCTAAATCTTATGATCGTATGAACTGGGACTTCCTTAATAATATGATTTTAGCTTTTTGATTTGGGGTGGATTGGGTGGCTTGGGTTATGAATTTGATCCCTATGGCCTTCTTCTCCATCTTGGTGAATGGTTCCCCTTCCAAGACCTTTAATTTCTCACAACGTCTTAGGTAGGGAGACCCTATGTCCCCCTTCCTCTAAATCATCCTGGCGGAAGGTCTGGGATGTAGCCTTTCCCGTGAAAAAATCCAAGGGGAGATAATGGGGCTTCTCCTTCTTCATCATGTAGAGGCTATGTCTCATATTCAGTTTGTGGACGAAAATATTCTTATGGGGGCACCCATGGTAAAATAAGTGCAAGATTTTAAAAAAGTTTTGGACCTCTTTAACCTAGCTTTGGGCATGGTTATTAACCAGGATAAATCCCAAGTCTTTTTCTTCAACATCCCCCCTACTATTCAATGACTTTTGGCCACCTTGCTTGTTTTTCAACCCTCCTCCCTTCCAGCTAAATATTTAGGAGCTCCCCTTCTCTCCAAATCTCTCCATGATCCTTCATGGGAGATAATTATGGCCAAAATGGAAGCCAAACTCAATAGATGTACTCATTGTTCTCTCTCCTTTCCAGTTTGTGTTCTTTTGATCAATTTCATTCTCTTGGCCCTCCCCCTGTATCTCTTCTTGGTTTTAGAAGCCCCGATAAAGTCCATAAAAAAAATAGGAACTCTATAATGAAAATTCGTATGAGGAGTTTCTTCAAAAGAGAATAAATGGCCTATGGTGACGTGGGACACTCTCTATAAACTAAATTCCCATGGAGGACTAGGAATCAAGGAACCCTAGGTATCTAGTACAACCTTGGCAAAGAAACTTTGGTGGATATGGACCAGATATCCTACGACCCTATGGGCAAGGCTGTTGAGGAATAAGTACATTCCCATAATCTCACTTCAGGGTTTAATCAGAGCTGATGGTGATAGGCCTGGTTCGCTGATTTGGAATAATGTCTGGCAGAACTGGGGTCTGGTTCAACATCAATGCTTCTCGGAAGTTCATAATGGTTGTTTGAACCTCTTTTGGGATGACGCGTGGGATAAAATTCAAATATTAGGGGATTAATACAAGTATCAAGATATATGTCAATCCATGGAATGAGCCGGATGGGTGAATATGCACCATTACTGGACAACCAACCAGCCAAGTCGAAACCTTTTCATTAGAACTTGGAGGCCAATAGAATAATGGCCAATATAGTGGAACGAGAAGACAATAGACTTGGCCTAAGGATCTTATGTGAACAACAGGTCAAGGTCAGATATGGGGAAGACATCATCAGATGGGGTTGGTGAGGAGACAACAATTTTAGAGTAAAAGAGGCTTATTTATCTCTGCAGGACCCAGGGGCTACCCAAAAGCACCCAATTTGGGGGAAAATGTGGTTGACCTCTCTCTAGCCTAAAATTTATACTTTCCTTTGGTTGGTAACGAATAGAAGGATTCTAACATGGGATCATATCCTACACAGAGGATTTGCAGGACCTTCTAGATGTACCCTATGCCTCGAAATAGAAGAAACTTTAGACCATCTTGGAAATTGCAAATTTACGATGCAACTATGGGATCAAGGTGCGGCTAATTTCTGAAGAATAGATATAAGAAAACACAATATGATAGAAACTATAGAATTTTGGAGCACTAATCCATTCAACAACCCCATCATTAACAGAGTCTAGGAGATCTTTCCAAGATTTCTCAATGGGAATGTTTGGAAATAAAGGAATCAAAGAATTTTCAAAGACAAATCACTTACCACGAATCAATTGTGGGAGATCATTAGATTCAATGTGAAAGAATCCATTGGTATAGCCCTTTGGTCGGACCAATATCTCTAGCTGGAATCTTTTGAGGAAAGCATATTCAAAAACTGGCAGTTGGAGTCCTTTCTTAACTAGAATTCTTTGGCTTTAAAGGTGGGGAAAACTCGAATTTGTGACCACTAGATCCCTCCCCAGGATGGTTTTATAAAACTAAATTCCGACGGTGCGTCAAAAGGGAATCTCAGTCCAACATGAGAAGGAGGAGTCTTTAGGGATCATTAAGGAGAAGTGATCCTTGTCTATGTGTCCAATCTAGGGATTTCAACGAATAACACAATGGAACTAGTAGGGCTCCTTCGAGTAATAGTGATAGCCAAGGCTCATGGCTTCTCGACCATGTGGGTAAAAGGTGACTCCTAGTTGATTATCAAATCCCTCCAAAAAATCCTGAATGGGGTGAAGGGATATAAGGTATCTCACAATTGGAGGTTGATCCATGGTCTCTTTGTGCTTTGGTGCATGGTTACCTCCCTAGTGGCCATCGTCCCCTAGCAGGTTCGAAGAAAGGAAATTTTTTTGGTTGATTGCATAACCAACCTCGGTGTCACACTACAAGAAACACATTATATTTGGCAACAGGGAGACCCATTGCTAGAAGGGACAAAAGAGCAGGTCCACAGATGCTACCAAGCTGACTAGGATGTGTGGAGGGCTGGGACTGATCTAACAAGAAGGCCCACCCAAGAGGATAGTTTGCATCATGAAATGAGAATGGATGAAATGTGGCCTAAGTTAAGGATTGGAAGTATAGCAGAGAGGAGGTCGTTCATCCAAGGAGGTGGTCCATATCTCAATATGGGCCTGGTGGACAGATGGCCAACTGAGTCCATGCACGAGAATGAGCACCTGCCTCCTACCGAAAATGATGGAAAAATCTAGAGGTATTTCAGAGATGGATCATCCCAAGATGATTACATTTATGATGAAGCATGTCGTCTTCAACAAATACCACATAACCTATACAAAATACCAAGCTACTAACCAATCGATGGATCAAATGCATGATGCATTCAGTTTTTTCGGCACCAAGAAGGTGGAAAGGAGTCCAATCACTTGCTTGCTCATTATGGAAAATCACAAGGTGTATTACATGCGCGGGTTCCCCAAATCATAGTACCATACCAATAACTTTAATGCTCTGATTTTTCAGTGATAAATATGATGGAGGGTTGTATAGGCTCCTCATATTTTGCTTCTCTCTGAATTTCACTCTGCTCACCCTTCTATTGTTTCTAAGTCTAGAAAGTAGGATTAGTCTAGGTAAGAGAATGACATGTCGTTGGAACAATAAGAATAAGAGGAGTCTGGTGGGCCTCCATGACAAGGAAGCCTCCACATCGAAAGGTCAAGGTCACCTCTCCAGAGCGGAGAAGGAAGCTAGAGCCGTTGAGGAGCACTTTTTGGTTGATTGCTCGATGGACGAAATTTGGTCAGCATAATCAATTGAGGACTGAGTTATCTCCCATTGAAGGATGACCAAAGAAGACGAGATAATAAAATAAGCAACTAAGTGGGTGGAAGACCTCGTCAACCCTCGAACAAGAGACACCTGATACATCAGGATAGTCGAGGCATATTGGATGGTTAAGGCATTGGTGGCGCAGGCTATCAGTGAAACTAGGCAAGAGTATAACAAGATACTCTAAGATAGTCACATCCTACAGGGAAAATTCAAGCTTTTTAGCAGGGCCCAACACCGTATCAATTTCAGGGTTTATCATTCCAACCAGTACTCAAATCAACATGAGAAAGGGAAATAAACCTAGTCTCTTCTAGGATCTCTCTAGTGTCCTATTATGGTCAACGAGGAGGATGTTCAACTTCGGGCAAAGGATGAACAACTCCGGGAAGAGGGAGCTTGCCAAGCTAATTAGGAAGTAGGGAGGCATACCAGGACCTTTGGACGAGGGATTAAGCTAGAACCAAATCCTGATTAAGTTTTGAAATTTGGTTTTGTTTTGGTCTTCTTTGTTTTATCTACAATTAGAATGTTAGCGAATCTTAGGATCTCATATTTAGGCTATAATTATGGGCATTTGTATGGAACCTATGATAAAAACATGCAATGTTGAATATTTTGGCTACTCTGAACAAGGTTTAGGGGTCTGGTTTCCTCTTCTGGCAAACCCCCTTGTTTAGCCTTTTTTTTACTAAATTGTGATATAGTAGAAGTTTCCCCCTTTTTAGCTCCCTTATATATATATTCATATGTCTGAGAAATAGTCAGCCATTGCTGATCGGTTACAGGTATGGGGTTCGAACCTCGCTTATCTTGAAAACAGATTAAATTTTCCATAGCATACACTTCAACTTTACTCATTTTTTAAAAAGTAGTTGCCTTGCTATTCAAATTA
>JZKD02S0694709.1:22096-35121 GCA_000966675.3 Picea glauca | reverse complement strand
TACCTTGAACTTAAAATAACTAGACATCTATAAGTGTAAAATACCTCTATTGTCTAACTTGGAGTGAAAAAAACCTTTAACAAAACTAATGTGACTGATGGAAGTGACTGGAACTATGCCTTGATATCCACGTGTAATTTCAGTTGGATTCTAACTAGTAGATAACTTGATGTGCTGAAAGCTTCCTTGAACTCTTCCTCCTCTTTGACAATAGTAAACTACAACAAAACTCACCTAGAAAAATGACCTCAAAGGTCTCTTTTATTCTCTCAGACTATGATAACTATGTAAAATATGAGAGATTTTTTTTACATGGGCTCATTCCCAACAAAACCTCTTTTCGTTTTCAAAAATTCATTTCCATTTGTTTGGGAGGTGCGTCAAAAGACAATGACAAAAATAGGAAAAAAAGAGCATGGCGAATTTATGGAAAAACATCTTCAAAGGTCTCTTCGATTCTCTCCGACCGTGATACCTGTGTAAAATATGAGAGGTTTTTGTGCATGAGATTTTTTATCAACAAAAACCTCTTTCATTTTTCACAAATTCACCTCCAGTTGTTTGGGAGGTGTGCCAAATGAGAATGACAAAAACAGGGAAAACACAGAGTTGTTTCAGTAAATTTGGGAAACACCTTTTGATTTGTCTTCTATAACCTCTGATACTTTCTTTGAAGCTTATGATACTGCTTCTGCAGCTTGTAATGTTGCTTCAATTTCATTTCCCCCCTCATTTTCATTTTGGGTAGTTTACCTTGATGTTTGGTAGGGGTTGATTGTGTATTTTTAGCACTTCCAAGTGATAATGGAATTTTTGAAATATCATGTGCTTGCTGCTGCATACCAAAACACCTATTACATTCATTTTCCCTCATTTTTGCAGTGGATGAACTCAACTGCAATCGAGGGATTTCCCCTTTAATTAGGGTTGTTGACCTGTTTGCAATCGATGAGTACCTTTAGTTTCAGGAGGCCTTTTCTTGTCTGCTAGTTGTTGTGATATATTCAATGAGCTACCGGATTTGCGAGAAAACTTATCCTCTATGCCATCCTCATCTCCCTTATCATCGATCTGTGTATCAATATGATTTTCTTACTCTTGTAAACCCACAGATTACAGAAAGTAATCACAAGACATTTCAATTTCATCTAGTGCGAAGACTAAGCGACAAGCTAATTCTTAAACCTTAATTCGCTAAGACTGTAGAACATGAGTTGATTGTGCCCTTAATTTGGATGAAATTTCACCTGAAACTATAATTCTCCGCAACCTCTTGTGATGATGACAACTGTAGGTGAAGTTCACATGATCTTAACATGACCTTAAAACGAGCTATGTGATCATGAACTCATAAATGACTGGTGTACTAGGGTGCTCATGATCATGTGTGCAGATGCAGGTGCCAACACTGCACTTTTTTTAAATATTTGAATTTATTTCTGAACGTTAGGAGAGATAAAACAATGTGCTTTTACCATGTTTGCAAGAACATGTCTGTTCTTGCAATCAATGTTTTTATAAACTGAAAAGGCCTCGCCAACATGTTAAAATCTTAATAAAGTATTAAAATATGAAAACATGTTGTTAACCCAAATCAGACGTGCACAATATTTCATAAAAGCAATAAAAATGGTGCAAAAATAATAGAAGGGGAAAACAACTCAAGCTCACACATAAACCATGGAGGAGCATTAGAACAAAAATCAAGCTTTAAGAGGATGTATAGGTGAATGAAGGGGAAGGGAAGGGATGCAAATCTAATTTCCAACATTGGATTCAATAAGTGATAGCACTTCCCTGTGAGGTGATAAGAACAATATATCAAATTCCTTACTTCTCCAAACTTGTTGTCACTTACCTTTTTTTATGTCTTCCAACCATGCTCTTTGTCTTTATTCAAACTGAAACTTGAAACTACAACTAAACCCCAATGCCTTTGTTGGGATATGGAGTCTCTTATTCAAACAAGCTACTAAAAACCAACACACTGAAAAACAATCCACGAATTAAAAATTAAATGCTCAAACTACGAGCTTATTCTCCTACTCCTAACCAACATAAGTCAAGGTGATCACGTAACATGAAATTGCCAATGCAACCAAGCAAGAAGGTGTTTGAAAACATACCCTTGCTTTTTGCAGCTGAATAAAAGAACTTAGAAATACAAATATTTTTTCAATAGAAATTGAATGGGAAGCTTATACTTACAACTGCAACTTGATTGCATGGAAAATGTTGTAACATTTAATACCTATAGGAAAACTAAAAATGCAAGTGGCCATCGGATCTTGAAAATCATGATGCATGTTCAGTTCATAACATAAACCTAGATTCTTCTTTGTGATTTCAATATCATCTCCTCCAATGCTCTTTAAAAAATTTGCTTCACAACTATCATAGACTAGGTCACTACTAAGGAGTTCTAGTTGTATCATTGTAGAAATTTGCTTCTCATCATCAAGATTTTGATCATAGATGGGATGGTCTTTAAAAATTCTTGAAACCTGAACTTCAAAATCCTCCATTTCATGACTTCCTTGGGAAATTGACTGCGTTATAACAACATTATCTATTTCAACCTTTGGAGAAACAATCTCACCATCACAAACATTTTTAGAGATATCTGATATAATGTAAAATGTTTCTACAAAATTCTAATCAGTTTTTTTATCATCAGAACAATCAATAAAAATTTCCTCCTGAATAGAAAAACTAGAGAAGATTTCACAAGGGGATGTCTCTTATTCCACTTGTTTAATATTAACTCCTTTATCATTCATACTATTAGAGGAACCATCTATAGAATTCTACATATATAAATCAAACTCCTCACAACAATTTTCAAAAAGAAAATCAGCTGGAAAAAACCTTTTACAATGATCATGAAAAGTTGCATGGAAATTTTTCAGGGAAGATATCCTAGTAGGAGGAAAGGATCGATACCATTCACGGGCATATCCCTCTAATGAGTACATGAACATTGTCATTAATACATCCTCATGATGTATACTGAACTGATGCATGACTTCATGGAATTCAAGAAAATGATCTGTAGGGTTATCATCTTTATCTTCTCTAAATCTAGGAAAGTAATCACCCCACTCATCTATAGTAGGAAAAACATTTGGAAAACCAGGAATAATGGATAAATTAAGAGGAGAAAAAGTCTGAGCCAAGATGGCTTCCATTTGAAAATCTGACTTCTTGAAACTGTGGAGTCGCCATTGGATTCTTTAACCATGGATTCACTAGGTGAATGATCTACAGTATGAATGTGTCTGGTGTTTGTTCACCATCAAATATTATATCTGATCATTTTCGTTCTCCCAAGGAAAGTTATTTCGTTACTCCATTCCCCGAAAACGATGCCAGAAGATGATGGTCCTAAAGTCCGCACCTAACTGCTAAAGGGAAGAGCTAGGACACCTCAAGTTTGGAATGGTTGGTTTTGTGATAATTTGATTTTGTTGGTCAGGTCAAGGATGGGTTTTAAAATATGGTGATTGTTTTGGACAAACCACACAGTATGATGGTAGATTCTCCTTTGCTAATGGTATGGACATTAATGGAAAGTTGGGGATATGAAATAAAAACACATGAGAAAATAGCCAACAATGCAATGAATTGCTCACTATGTGAGAATAAAGACTTAAAATAATGTCTTAAGACTCAGACAAATATCTAGATGAAAATCATGCAACAGGTTTCCAAATAGTTGATCTTTTCACCCTAAAATAGTTGTATAACAAGTTGCATAATCAACAAAAAGATAAACTAAAACAATGGCTGAAAGAATAAGGAAATGTAAATTGCACACATAAAAAAATTTGCATTCAAGACAAGATTAAACACATACAGATTTGAGTAAGAGAACACAATTGTCATCAACATATATTCATTATGTAGAAAAATTCACAGTCATATGAGCAGGTCCAACCCTTATGATACTTCTATTTTTCTCCAAAAAATGAACCCCCTTTTCACTAAAAAGTCTACGACCCTCAAGCAATACAAAAGTTGTCTATTTATTAGTATTGCAGAGGATTTCAACCAATCTGAAAACTAGATCTCAACTCTGCATAAAAACTAAATGACTGAACTATCATTCCTTCATTACAACCTGGAAACACCTCTTTAACTCGAGTGCATATAATAATCATGACACTCTTTAACTTATTCTCAACAAAAATGTGGATCATATCACACAAAAATGATCACATATTTTGTTTTGATACTACTACCTTGAACTTAGAATAACTAGACGTCTATAAATGCAAAATACCTCTACTATCTAACTTGGAGTGAAAAAAACCTTTAACAAAACTAATGTGACAGATGTAAGTGACTGGAATTGTGCCTTGATATCCATGTGTAGTTTCAGCTAGAGTCTAAATTGTAGATAGCTTGATGTGCTGGAAGCTTCCTCGAACTCTTCCTCCCCTTTGACAATAGTAAACTAGAGAAAAATTCACCCAAAATTTGATGAATTTATGGGAAAAATGGCCTCAAAGGTCTCTTTGATTATCTTAGACCGTGATATATGTGTAAAATATGAGAGATGTTTTTGTGCATGGGCATGTTCCCAAAAAAAAATTCTTTCAGTTTTCAAAAATTCATTTCCATCTGTTTGAGAGGTGCGCCAGAAGATAATGAAAAAAACAGAAAAAACAAAGTATGGTGAATTTTTGGAAAAACGGTCTCAAATGTATCTTCGATTCTCTCATACCATGATACTTGTGTAAAATATGAGATAGTTTTTTTTTCATGGGCTTGTTCTCAACAAAAACCTCTTTCAATTTTCACAAATTCACCTTTAGTTGTTCGAGAGGCATGCTGAACGAGAATGACAAAAACAGGTAAAACACAAAGTTTTTTCAGTAAATTTGGGAAAATTATTTTGATTTGTCTTATGTAACCTCTAATACTTTATTTGTAGCTTATGATACTTCTTCTGTAGCTTAGAATACTTCTTCGATTTCATTTTCCCCCTCATTTTCATTTTGGGTAGTTTACCCTGTTGTTTGGTAGGTGTTGATTGTGTATATTTAGCACTTCCAGGTGATAATGGGATTTTTGAGATATCTTGTGCTTGCTGCTACATACTAGAAAACCTATTACATTCATTTTCCCTTCATTTTGCAGTGGAGGACCTCAAATGCATTCAAGGGATTTCCTCTTTCATTAGGGTTGATAACTTGTTTTCACTCAATGGGTACCTTTAGTTTTGGGAGGCCTTTTCTTGTTTGTTGTTTGTTGTGATATCTTCGATGAGCTACTAGATTTGGGAGAAACCCTATCCTCTGTTCCATCCTCATCTCCTTTATCATTGATCTGTGTATTAGGATACTTTTCTTACTCTTGTAAACCCACAGATTGTAGAAAGTAATCCCAAGACATTTCAATTTCATCCAGTGCGAAGATTGAGCAACAAGTTGATTCTTGAACCTTAATTTGCTGACTGCAGAACATAAGTTGATGGTGACCTTAATTTGGATGAAATTTCACCTGAAAATATAATTCTCCGCAACCTCTTGTGATGATGAAAACTGCAGTTGAAGTTCACATGATATTAACACGACCTTAACACGAGCTATGTTCCCATGAACTCATAAATGATTGGTGTATTGGGGTGCTCATGATCATGTGTGCAGATGAAGGTGCCAAGACTGCACTTTTTTTAAATATTTGAATTTATTTCTAAACATTAAGAGAGCTTAAACAATGCACTTTTACCTTGTTTGCAAGAACAAGCTTGTTCTTGAAATCAACATTTTTCTAAACTGAAAAGGCCTCACCAAATTGCTAGAATATTAGTAAAGTATTCCAAGGTAACAACATGTTTTTAACCCAAATCAAACATGCACAATATTTCATGAAAGCAATAAAAATAGTGCAAAAATAATAGAAGGGAAAAACAACTCAAGCTGACACATAAACCATGGAGAAGCATTAGAACAAAAATCAGGCTTTAAGAGGATGTATAGGTGAATGAAGGGGAAGCACAAGGATGCATACCTAAGTTCCAACACCACATGTCATGATAGGTGATAGACAATGGTATTATTCCACACCATGTGGTAGGTGAGTCTAACTGACGTGTTATGCCACATGACAGTTCATGGTAGTGCCACGTATACCTAGGTGCCAACTCATCTTGGATCAATCCTTTTAGGATATACGAATTAGTAAAAGGTGTAGTCCCGATGAATCGAGGAAATGTGTCATTTTTTGGTAAAAGAGGGCCTCGGAAGAATGTGAAGCATAGTATTATGCACAAGGAAGGTCAGGGATTGAAGTGTCGAGGGTCCGGTGGCCAGGTGGAAGGTGCCATGCCGATGATGCTTTGCATGGAGAAAAATATAGGACACATCAGTGCCTCATCATATGGGAATGATGGCACAGATCAATGTGGTAGTATGGAGGCACCTGACCATTAAAGGTCCAAAAACTTCAAAGGGCCATAACTTTTGATCTAGAGCTCTATTTTGAGAAAACTTACAGTTGTTGGAAATCTCTCAGTGAGTAGAAGAAGATGATGTCCTTGTTAAAGGGTATCAAGGAGGTTTAGGAAAAGGGAAAATTTTAACACCCGATCCCTTAAAAGGATACTTAAGGGGTTGGGTGTGGTACAATATCCTTGTTCAATAGATATGATTTCATCGGTGCCTCTACTCAATATAGGATTACCCTCCTTGCATATCTTGGTCTTAAAATTCCCAGTGGGACCCATGTTAATTAACAGTTGAGATCGGATCTCACCCCATTTTCAGGTCGATGGTCTACTTCCATTCTTATATCTTCTCTTTTTTGGGGTACTTTCATTCTGGGTCCATTGACTACTCTGATTAAGAAACTATGACCATACATGCCCCAAAAGATCGAAAGGACCGCACTCATGGAATTTGGTGGGTATCGTGTACTCTAGGGTTTGCAATTGAACAATGGATAAGGGTTATAAACCTTCCTCCTTGGAATAATTATCATGAGATATATCGGCTATGGTTTTACGGACACTCTTTCGAGAGATCTAGGGTCCTCAGACTTACTTCCTTAAGAATTACCATTTAAACGTCTACACAATGCCTTTGACATATCTTACTCCAACACATTAATGATTGGATCCAATGGTCCAAAATTTACCTCATCCATTCTCTGATGGATCAATGATCTCAGTTGGATCAGAGTCTCCCTCATCGGTGTCCTATTCTAATCTCTCACTTGGTCACTCTAATGGTAGGCCCATCCAACCAATGGTCTAGATATGCTCACCACGCCAATCCAACGACTGTGAGTCATTCTGAGTAGATTCAGGTTTTCATGAGGAAAAATAGTCTGATTCTAGACTTAAACCTTTAGGAACTTATTCAAGAGTTTTTACCAACTCTCTAAGGGTTAGAAAATAAATCTAATACCATCAAAGGTCTCTTGATTTTATGAGAAAGGAATTTCTTTCAAATCTTGCAATATTTCCACACAAATATCGCAACTACATCAGGACTCAGGGTCCTCCTTTTCTCATAGGAATCTCATTGGTCAACATGACTTCCACATCACTGGTTAAACGATTTTTTTGTCTATGTCTTGCAAGCTTTCCTATAAATATATAAGGTCCATAGTGATATATATTATCCATACTTATTCATTTTCATGATTTAACAGGTTAATAATGACAATGCCATTCCATACCAATTATTCATAGGTTTCATTTATCAATTACAAGCAGTTACATTTCCCATTGAATCGTAAAATTTCATACACTCATCATTCATGAATAATTAAACACGTCAAGTTATATACTTATTTGATTAGGGAAATTTTCCATCGTTAACTGACTGAGAGAGGATGCCTTTCCTCCCAACCTTAGGCCATACCATAGAGTGCCTTGAAACAACATTCCACCCTCTTGCCAAGCCATAATACCAAAAGGGGAATGATTCAGTTGGGCTGAAAACTGGAGATGACCCAGGAAGGTTACTCTCCTTCCTCCTCTGACAACATTAGAAGTTCCCCCCTTCCCACTATGTTGAGGAACTCTATAGGTTTATCATGTGGTTTTTCAATTGGATTTCTTCTGCATAAGGGAGTTCATTTTCTAATAAACAGTTTCTCAATGACCTCCCCTTACCAATGCCAGTTTATATCCAGTAAGCACCAAGTTGTAGTCCTTCTTGTTCTAGTTTGGGTTCGAGTATTCTCTGTTTAGGGTAATCACTCTCAAATTGGATGAGTTTCCTATTTTCTTCAAGGAAACCTTCTCACTTTCCTTCCTCTTCAAGCTAAATTCGTGAAATTCTTTATTCTCAACACATGTTCTCTTCTGAGTCTATCGCTCAAAAATTTGATGCATATCTTCTTCTCCCAACTCTCGTATGCATGTTTCTTTCTTTGGTCTCTGATACCATGCTCTACTTGCTAAGTGTCTAGTTGAACATACCCTTTTAAGTGTGTGTTTGTGTGTTGTGTTTGGTGTTTTTCCCACCTTTGGTATTTTATTCCGCCGATCTTCTTGGGAATATCATGGCCTTCCTGCAGTCCACAATTCTGATTCTGAAGGGGGAAAACCATGGTGTCCTTCTTTCAGTCATTTGATTCTTTTCTTCTCCAAAAGGCCAATCCATCAATAACCATTAACTGCCTCAACCACTTCCCTATCCTTCCATAACTTGTCACATGTCTCTTTCATATTGGATACACTGGGAGGTAGGAATTTATGCTCAACAAGAATAAGTTAGATTGTTAAACAAGCTTCATTTTTTTCTACATTTATTAATGTGCAATGTGAAATGTGCAATTTATCAAATAATTATTTATTCAAGATTAAATAATCAATTATTGAATGTTAAATGTTAAATGTTAAATTATTTATTAATTATTGAATATTAAATAATTGGTTATTTGATATTGCAATGTGCTACGTGTTTTTGCTTACATGTGGGGACTTTTGCACAGGTATATCCCCAAACTATATGGTTATGTAGCCGTACATTGAATGTGTATAGGCTTTTGCTTTGACGATTTGTCTACAAGTTCGCACAAGCATATCCCCGCATAGGTATGGTATTAGTTATTAATGCATAATCAACAGTAAGCAATTTTCAATTAATTAATTAATATCGCAATGTGTAATGCACTGCTGCTTATGTGCATATACTTTTGCACATGTATATTCCTGCACATTATGGTTCCGTACATGTACATTGAATATGCATAGACCTTTTCTTTGACGATTTGTCCAAACCTCTACACAGTTATATCTGTGCATATGCATGATATTATTTATTAATGTGCAATGTGCAATGTGCAATGTGCAATATGCAATATGCAATCTATTAAATAATTAATTAGTTATTAACTATTTAATAGTATTTAATTATTAAATGTTTTATATTGAAATGTGCAATTTCCTACTGCTTATGTGTGCATACTTTTGCATTGCCTATGTGCGAATACTTTTCCATAGTTATATCGTCACACAACATGGCTCCATACTGATTCATTGCATGTGTGGACACTTTTTCTTTCACTATTTGTCTGCACCTCCACATAGGTATATTCTCCACACAAGTTTGTTTGTTAGTGTTGCATATATGAGTAAAAAACCATTTATTCTTTATAAAATAATTAATTATTTAGTATTAGTTATTAATTAGTATATCCACCGCACAACTATGGTTATTGCAATGTGCAATGCGTTGCTACTTATATACAAAAAAAAAATCACTGCTTATGTGTGGATACTTTTCCACGTGTATATTTCCACACAATATGCCTCTGTACGCATACATTGTATGTGAAGAGACTTAAACTATGGAAAAAAGAGATAAATTAGTGCAATGTGCAGTGCACTATTGCTTATGTGCAGAGACTTGTGCACACATATATCCACATACGACTATGGGTCTGCTCTAGTATCTACATTAATAAATATATATTTTTTAAAAAGGCTAGAAGATTTTATTCATTAAAAAGGTTGTGGTCGAAACTACTAGATACAAAAGGACCAATTTCAACACAAAAGTCTAGAATAGTCCCTACTACCACTTCCACCAACAACCATATGTCTTTCCTAACTTTAGAAAATCTCCAGATTCTATCCCTATTACAAAAATTGATAGAGTATACTTGGTAATATATATTATTAATACCTTGTTGGATCCTGGCCTATATCTCTATAGGTTATAGTGTTGTCTCATCTATTATGTCATGAACTTCCACTCGATCCATTGTTTCATTTAAATCTAGTAGCGACACCTCCTCCATAACTGTCTTGCCTCCATTTTCCTCCTTAGAAGATGAATACTTGTGCACCTAGTCCCTCTGCTCGAGTTGGATCTGCATTGTTTTGAGTTGACTGGAAAGAAAACCAACCCCATCATGTAGCTACCCCATCAAGACTCGGTGTTGAGCCAAAGTATCCAGAGATAATTTGATTGTGGATTTGAGAGAACTAACTTAGATGACCAAATGTTGGCATTCCATAAATTTATTATTCTCCATTTCCCACTTCTCCTCCGCATTAACCTCGTTATCCTAAATTTCCAATATGTTGCGGCACCACAATAGAAAGGAAATAAATTCGACTAGGCCTACACCAGAAGCAAATGAAATGCTAGAAAATCCACTCCTTTCAAACCCCGACATGAAAGAAAGGAAATAGTTCATACAACCAACATACTGATCCAACAAAAGACCAAAATGGGATACCACCACCAATACCTCATTGTCGAATTTAATAGCATCACCACTGAACCACAATAAAACCTTGCGTCAACTTCTTATCTAGAAATCCTTGCACAAATAAAATCCCACGAGGTGGCCATTTGGGCTATCCATCATGTTGATGACTTGGCCCAAATTAACTTGATTTAGGACGGGAAAGTCGACATTATGAAAATGCAAGGTAAGGGAGGGGAAGTAAAGTTCTGGCCATGTAGAGAATTATTAATATTATTTATGTATTATTTAGCATAGGTATATCCCCACAAATCCATGGATCCATCGTCATATAAAGTGTCCACACATAAGAACCACAAAAGTATCCGCACATAAGCAATTTTGCATTGCACATTGCACATTGCACATAATTAATAAACATGTGTGGTGATGCTAACAAGCCATCAATGCAAAACTCTGTGCACATACCATATGCTCCTACGAGGTCATGTTATACACAGATATACCCATGTAAGAGTCTTCACACATAGGCAACAACCCATTGCACAATATCACAATGCATATATGCAAAGAATTTTGCTCAAATTAGCCAATTTTCACGCTAACCCAGTCATTTATGAGACCTTTACTTACGTTGATTTGCAAAACAAATGGACATTATTTATCAGTTGTGAAAAGTAAAATTTCCCCTTTCCTACGAGTTGTCTAGTAGTTTATATTCATGACTACCCATGCTCTGTGAGTAACTTACTTGTAGAAAAGAATTTTGAGTAAAAGAGTGACAACCATACCTGTCACAATTACTGTCGTTTGTAAATGAAAAAGTTTCACAACATAGATTTTGACAAGCCACGTATTATGCACTATAACTAAACCATTTATGCCACCATGATTTACTAGGATTTGGAAACAAAGAAGGGGAATAGGTAATAGACTTCATGCAAGGTAAATGTCTTGTTTTTCTGAGACCTAGATAATGGTTCCTATTAATGATTATCAATGTTTCAAACATAGTTCATATGTGTGAAAATTCTCTTCAGGTGAATATATCCCATCCATCCCGATTTAAATAAATTGCACCTCACTAATATACTATTTACAAGGTTTGCCTAAACCAAGGTTCATTAGAAAAAAAACACTATGACAAATAAACAAAGGAAATAACCCTTTTGTGGTGATATTATCAATTCACTAGCCAAGGAAGACGTGAATTTACATTAGTATGCCTCCTACCAATGGTTCTTGAACAAGGCACCATAAGAAAATAAAAATGGCAGACTTTGGACCACATGTCTGGTCAATGCTGGTTGTGTTCCTGAAGTATTCAACTTCAAATAAATTGTGACCTAGTGCACTTGAAGGTTCAACTCAAGGACAAGGATGATTAAAGTAACAACAAAAACAAATAATTCAATCATGTTTACTCCCATAATGTTCAATAAAATGTTGCGTCTTCCCTCTGCAAATAAAACACTTCACCTTGCAGATGCATATGTCTTTATGGCTTATCAGAAAGGGGGCTCTAATGTGTTGAAATACTTTATGCTACCTTCTACAAAAATCCCGATTGACCTTTCAACAATCAATACAACCTTGCTACAAGAACCATATCGAGAATTTCCATGGTTGTTCTCCCATGTCATTGGTCGCGATTCGACTTCACACATACCCAAGTTTTGCAAGGATTCCTTGTTTGATTGGGAAGAGGTCATATCAAATGAACTTTGTTTTTAGTTAAGTAACTACTTTAGCACTCAATAATTTTCATGGCCACATATTTTGTATTTGCAATTGTATTTTACAATTTCTTTGACAGTCTCCCTGTCAACGCAACTCTTAATATACATAATAAACTAGTTTAGTTCTGGTACCTAGTTCTATATAAACATAAAACATCATTCAATTTTTGCATTGTTTAAGATAAGTTTGTTAGAGAGTTCACACACATATTTGTTGGGGAAGATCCCAAGAGAATAACCTAATAAGTTGAATATTTTCTTAAGGAAAATAACATTTGCATTCAAGAACAAAGCCACACTTACAATCACTTGTATGACTATCAAGAAAACCTGCTTCTACTCCCTATATTTCTCTACGATAGATATTTTGTTGCAAAATTCTGCCACCAATATAAAGCTTGGTGTATTCTATTTTACAAAAAGAGAAAAAACCAATTCATTACATTTCCACTTCGAGTTGGGATACAATGATCAAGAATATATCCCATCTGAAACAGGTCCCAGAGACACTTAATATATTTAATCTAAAAGAAACACAATCAGTAAGGGATTTTGATCCCGATAGACCATTCTCTCTGTTAGAATATAAAGGATTGTGTGCTCGTTTTACCA
>JZKD02S0694687.1:0-15246 GCA_000966675.3 Picea glauca | reverse complement strand
GTTTGGGTTTCCAGGTGAAAAATCTTTGTGTAATGTTTGTATTTGCCATTGCATCTTTTCTGTTCTTTTTTGAATATCAGTTTGCAGTAGATATTGTACAAGGTTAGAATTTACAGGAAACACTCTGATGCAACACTAAATTCATATCGCTCATGCTCCCCCTGGAATCATGCCTCTATGCTCTCTCTCCAATCATATAACTATCTCTCCTTCCATTTGATGAATCTCTCCCCCTTTGGCATCAATGGAAAAGGTAAATTCTCGCCGGGGCTTCTCCCCTTGAATGAAATATCCCTGGGGCTGCTCCCCCTGATTGAAATCTCCCTGAGACTGATCCCGCAAATTGAACTGTCCTCTTTATGGTGCTTGTGGAAATATAAGACATATAAGAATAACATTCAAAATTCATTGTGGGGTAGAAACTATGCCAAGTTTCTAGCGAAGATACTCAAAATATTCCCTTGGAAGTGGTTTTGTAAGGATGTTTGCACTCTATTCTTTGGTCCCAACATACTCAACTCGAATGTTCTTCTTTGCAATCTTCTCCCATAGAAAATGAAACTTGATTGGAATGTTATTCATCTTGGAGCGAATCACTGGATTCTTTGAGATACTGATGGCACTTGTGTTATCACAATTATCAGAATGGGCTCATCATACTCAACCTTTATATTTGTCAATGTTTGTTTCATCCATAAGACCTTTGTAAAAAATGATGTTGCCGCTATATACTCAACTTTAGTTGTAAACAATGATACTGGTGATTGTTTCTTTCTTAGCCAAGATATCAAACACTCACCCAAGTAGAACACTGCTCCACTTTTACTTCTCTGGTCATCAATGCAACCTGCCCAATCTGCATCTCTATAGGAAATAAGTGATAGATCCTTTCCTTTTGGATACCATAATACAAAATATTTTGTACCCTTGATATATCTAAATACTCTCTTTACTGCTAGAACATGTGATTCCTTTGGTGTTGCTTGAAATTGTGCCACCTGTCCAACTGCTTGCATTACATCTGGTTTTCATGTTGTCACATAAAATAATATGTCAATCATTGGCCTATATTTCCTCTGATATGTAGACTTTGAATCATCATCTTTACTTAACTTACAACTGGTCTANGTTTGTTTCATCCATAAGACCTTTGTAAAAAATGATGTTGCCGCTATATACTCAACTTCAGTTGTAAACAATGATACTGGTGATTGTTTCTTTCTTAGCCAAGATATCAAACACTCACCCAAGTAGAACACTACTCCACTTGTACTTCTCTGGTCATCAATGCAACCTGCCCAATCTGCGTCTCTATAGGAAATAAGTGATAGATCCTTTCCTTTTGGATACCATAATCCAAAATATTTTGTACCCTTGATATATCTAAATATTCTCTTTACTGCTAGAACATGTGATTCCTTTGGTGTTGCTTGAAATTGTTCCACCTGTCCAACTGCTTGCATTACATCTGGTTTTCATGTTGTCACATAAAATAATATGTCAATCATTGTCCTATATTTCCTCTGATATGTAGACTTTGAATCATCATCTTTACTTAACTTACAACTGGTCTACATAGGAGTATTGACTGGTTTGCAATCTTCCATTCCGAACCTCTTCAACATTTCTCTGATATACTTGGTTTGAGAGACAAAAATGCCTTGGTTTCTTTGACATATTTGAAGATCCAAAAATAATGATAATTCACCAAGTAATGACGTTTCAAACTCATTCTGCATATCCTTTTCAAATTTCTATCCCATCCTCTCATCATCACTTCCAAAGATAATATCATCAACATAAACTTCAATTAACAAAATATTGTCTTGATTTAACTTGATGTAGAGGTTGATGTCTGCATTTATTTTCCTGAACCCTTGCTACTGTAAGTATTTGTCTAGTCTGGAATACCATGCCCTGGGGGATTGTTTGAGACCATACAAGGCCTTATTCAACTTGCAAACATAATTTTTATTCTCTAACAACTGAAATCCTTCTGGTTGCTCAATGTAGACTTCTTCTTCTAGATCCCCATTTAGGAAGGATGATTTCACATGCATTTGATACACTTTAATATTCTTGGAGCATGCATAAGTGAGGATCAATCTGATTGCTTCCATTCTATAAACTGGGGAAAATGTCTCTTCAATGTTGATACCTTCTACCTGATTGTATCCTTTATATACCAATCTAGCTTTGTTTCTGGTAACCTGTCCATCTTCATTCAATTTGTTTATGAAGACCCTTTGTGTCGATCACATTCTTGTACCTTGTCCTTGGAACCAGTTCCCAAGTGTCATTATTATCTATCTTATCTAACTCTTCATCCATGGATTTTATCTAGAATTCATCCTTTCTGGATATTTCAAAACTTCTTGGCTTAATCGTGGATAAGAGTGCTAAGTGTAGTTGTTTTGGTAACAAATTCTTCTTCTATTCTCAACTCCTGCATCTTTGTTCTCGATAATATGATCTGGTGGATGATTCTTATGTATTCGTCTTCTAGGTGTCTTTGGAGGTACTTGAATATCTTGTTGTTCTATCTCTTTTGCTTCTAACTACTCTTATTCATCTTCCTCTTCTACTACTTCTTCTTCCTTTGCTTCTTCTTCGTGAACCTGTTCCATTGAATCCGTTTCTTCTTCCTTTATTCTTCATTCACTTGTCTCATCAAACGTCATGTTGATTCTTTCCACAATTTGTTTTATCCTTATATTGAATCATTTATATGCTTTATGTGTTCTTGAGTACCCAACAAGTATGCCTTTGTTCAAATGAGAATCGAACTTTCCCATTCTGGCATCTTCTCTTTTGATGTAGCATTTTCTTCCAAAAACTTTGAAGTGCTTCACATTTTCTGGTCTTCCTTTCCATAGCTCATACAGATTTTTATCACTATTTTTTATGATAATTCCTTTGTTTTGAATGTGAAATGTTGTATTCACTACATGTGCCCAAAAGACATCTGTCAACTTTGAATCCATTTCTTGTATTGTCCTATTATTCCTCTCAACGACTCCATTCTGTTGTGGTGTCCTAGAAACAAAGAATTTCCTTTTTATTCCATGCTTACTGCAGAAGTCCATAAATTCCTTTGAAGTAAACTCTCCTCCATCACATGATCTCAAACATTTGATTTTAGAATATATTTCATTTTCAACCATCTCTTTGTATATCTTGAATTTCTTCGAATGATTCTAAATTCTTCCAGAGAAAACAAACTACAATCATTCTTGTATAATCATCAACCAATAGCATAAAATACTGCTCACCTTTCAATCCCTTTGTTCTAGCTAGTCCGACTAGATCAATATGCCCAATTTCCAGGGGCTTTGTTGTGGAGTATTCCTTTGACTTGAAACTTGTCTTGGTTTGGTTTCCTTGTTGACAATGCTTGCAGAAGGTGTTGGTTGGCTTCGTGATCTGGGGAATTTATCTGTCTGCTTCCTTTTTCTTAACCTTGACAATATTATCAAAATTTATGTGACCCATTCTTCTATGCCATAGCCAAAATTTATCTTCCTTTCCTAGAGAACACTTTTCATTTCCAATTTCACTTAATACATATATGTTTCTTGAAGTTCTCACAGCTATCGCAACCACTCTACTTGAACCAACTTTTATTATCTCGCACTTTTATGAATCAAACATATCCTTGTGACCTTGATCACACATTTGAATTACTCTCATAATATTGTGTTTCATATCTTCCACTAGGAGAACATTCTCTGCCTTGGTATCCTTATTTCCAATTCTGAATGTGGCTCTTCCAATGATTCTGGTTGAGTCGTTGTTTCCAAAGGAGACTAATCCATCTCTTTCCTTTCTCAAAGTTAGAAACATGTCCTTATCACCTTTCATGTTCTTTGAGTAGCCACTGTCAACATACCATCCATGTTTCTTGTGTTTAGCTTGTAGAGAAAGTGTGCATTCTTCATTGTTTTACTGATTCTGCTTCCTTATCCATATTCTTTGAGGTTCTTGTCTTTGATTATTGTTATTCTGTTGTGATTATCTTGGAGGAACTGTCATTCTACAATATTTGGCCATCTGTTCAAAGTTGTTTCACTTGTAGCATTCCATCTCAGTACTCAAGGATTCAAACTGGTTGTAGCTTTTGTTCTATGTTTCACTAGGCCTTCTTGAATATTCATTTCGTGCATAACTTTCACATTCATTTCTATTATTTTCTCTGCAATTCACAGCCTTATGTCCAAAATTGTTACATGAATAACATAAACCAACAATTATAGTTTGATACTTGGGATTTGTAGATATTCTAAAATGAGTTACTCTTATGAACCCTTATTCTTCTTGAGGCCTTCTTTTTTCTAACTATCATTGATTTTGAAATCTGAATCTTCTGGGTGGAGGAGTGTCTTTGTATCTTCCTTCTGAAACTTCTTATCTTCTTTCTTCTCAGGAGATCCTCTAACTGCCTCTGCATAGCTTCTTGGTTTTATTTCTTGATTTGTTGTTTTGGATCTTGATCCCTTTTATATATGGTTGTATCCTAGTCTGAACTTGTCATGATTTATCCTTTTACTGCTAAAAATCTCGTTCAAAACTTTGGAGTTGTTCTACATGTTTTTATTTTGAAGATCCTTTCTCAATGTGACAATCTCTGCTTCCAAATTTCCAATGATCCTGTCTCTCTCTTCTAACTATTCTCTGAGTGTTTCTTCAATTCTCTTATCTTTCTCTATTTGTTTTTTTAATTTAGTGATCATTTTCTCTAGTTCTGTAGAGTCTGAATTATGAACTCCCATTTCTTTTAATTCTTCCTAAAGTAACTTGTTTTTATTCTTCTCTCATTTTATAACTTCTACGGAACTCAACAATTCTTCTATGTAGTCAACTTATACCTCTTCATATTCTTATTTGGATCCTTCTTCATTAGAATATTCTATTGCCATGAATAGAACCCTTTCTATATCACTTTCAATGACTTCATCTTCATTTGATGAGGTGTTGTCTTCTTTGGTGCAAAAGGTTTTCTTGAAAAAAATATTTTTGGTTCTTTTTCCTTTGTATGTTTGTTTTCTATTTGACTCATCTTATTCATTCCTTTTTTTTTTTTTCTTATGGAGACATTTTTTATAAAAATTACCAATTCCATCACAATTAAAACAAATCAATGGAAGCTTACCTCTATATTTTTCGGTTCCCTTTTTCAGTCTTCTGACGAAGTTGGATACTTCTTCATTGTCTTCTAAGATGTCACCGTTGCTACTATATGACTTTTCTTTTTTCTTTCCCTTTTTCTTTGACTTATTGGATGCTTTGAATGTTTCTTCTTTTGTAGTCATATTATCTTGTTCTGTTCTCATCTCATAATATGTGAGTGTCTCATGCAACTCATCCATGGTCAATGTAGCTAGATCCTCTCTTTATTCTAGTGCTGAAATATTTGAATCAAATCTCATTGGTAGAGATATCAATACCTTTTTGGAAATGACAAGTTCATTTACCTTGTCTCCCAAGCCTTTGATATTGTTTAGTACTTCATAAACTTGTAGAAAGTAGGCAACTATGTTCTCATCTTCATTCATCTTTAGTTGTTCGAATTTTTCTTTGAAAATTTGAAGTTTATATTCTTTGAATTTCTCATATCCTTCGTATACATTCTTAAACTTGACCCATATTTCCTTTGTGGAATCACAATGCATAACTTTGGTGTATATTGATTTAGACAAACCATTCAGGAGTGCACTTGTAGCTCTTGAATTATTTTCTTCAAGTTTCTTTCCATATTTATTTGTTGGAGGAATAGTTGGTGCTTTGTATCCATCTACTATTGATTGCCAAACATAAAATCCTAGTGCATGTATGTGTTTCTTCATTATTCTACTCCAGAACGCATAATCTTCCCCATCAAACTGTGGTATCCCAATCTTAGATTAATCCATTATCTCCTTCCAGTGGTTAAACTGTCTCTTGAAGGACCTGGCCTGATACCAATTGTTGGATTACTGAGAGGGGGGGTGGGGGGGTGAATCAATAATATATCTTTTAAATACTTTTTAACCATAATATATAAGTGTTTTTAATCTTTGTGATCAATTTACCAATATCATTCGACAAGTGCATAATAAATAAACCATGAACAATGAGAAATCATACACATACATAATACACTTGTATTTTTACGTGGAAACCCAATGTGATGCAGGAGCGCCACTGGAAAGCACGCAGAGAAGGACCTATCAGTGTCTAGGAGTTTGTAAGGAATCTCAATGCTGGCAGTTGCAACTTACATTTTGAAGTACGCCTTAAATCAATGCCAAAAAAATATTTTGAGGCACGCTTGAGCAATCGCGAGCGAAGTGGGATTTTCCACTTCAGATCTGGAATGCTACTAGACTAAGATAGCCGTAGGTTAGGTTTTGATGTATACAAGTAGTTAGGGAAACCCTAAGATACCACTGAGATAAATAGAGTTTTTTTACGCCCAAATGAGGCTGGCTACAGGGTAGATAGCTACAAGTTACTAGGAGATTACTGAGTTTTTCAGTTTTTGTTTTGATTTCAGTTGTAGCCATTTTCACTTATGAATATAATAGCAGAAAATTGTACCAATGCATGGTGTGGACATTGTTTTGCAATTCTCTATTATCATGATTTCATGAATGAATGAATGAATGAATCTCGTTATGAGTAGATGGAACTGTGAATGTTAGGATAAGTTTCAATTGTTTCTTTTCTATCGAGTGGTGCAAGGTGTGCACACAGAACGTAAGGAGTGCGTTGACGGAATATATTTCGGTTCCGAAGCTCAAAAGAGATAACACAAAATTTCCCTTTGCAAGGAGTGCAAAGAGACTGGTGCAAAGCGTGCCTAGTCATCAGCAAAAATTTGAACCTTGCGTAAAGATCTGGTGCAAGGAGTGCACAGATCCGAGATTCGACTAACTGTCGAAGGGACTTTGCAAGAAGTTGAAAAACAAAAAAAGGAGAATGCTAGGAGGGAGAGAGGAATTTCTCTTTGAGAAATCCTTCAGATCTGAGTTATCGAAATCCCTAAAATGCAAGGAGTGCATGGGAAGTCGAAGTCTTCATGAGACGAAGCTCAGGAGGAATAACACTTTTCATAAGTGTTAATGATATCTAATAAACGGAATCACAAGAAGGACAAAGTTCAAATATTTTGAATCCTTCGAAAATCTTCTAAGTTTGAAGAAAGAGTAAGCCCAGAGAGAAAGATCTGGACCATTCTATCAGCATCTCGATAACGAGGAGAAAGAATAGAGGGGGAAAGATCTCAGCCATTCGGTCTGAGCGCAAAAGAATCGTAGCCACCCGATCAAGATAAATTGAAGTAATGCTAAGCTTTGAAGGTACAAAGGAGGAGTGGGGTTACGAAATCCCGAAATCATCGAAATTGTCCATTAAGGGGGACACATGGCGAGAGATCAACATTTCTCTTACTCGTGACTAAGAGAATTCAAAGGAAGAGTTATAATAACTCGCGACTCACGAAATCACAATTTGATCACAACCATTGATCGAAGGAGGGAGATGAACCATAGATCTGGTTTTGTTGGGAGTTCGCAACTTGGGAAATCGGAAGTAAGAGTTCTNGTTTGTTTCATCCATAAGACCTTTGTAAAAAATGATGTTGCCGCTATATACTCAACTTCAGTTGTAAACAATGATACTGGTGATTGTTTCTTTCTTAGCCAAGATATCAAACACTCACCCAAGTAGAACACTACTCCACTTGTACTTCTCTGGTCATCAATGCAACCTGCCCAATCTGCGTCTCTATAGGAAATAAGTGATAGATCCTTTCCTTTTGGATACCATAATCCAAAATATTTTGTACCCTTGATATATCTAAATATTCTCTTTACTGCTAGAACATGTGATTCCTTTGGTGTTGCTTGAAATTGTTCCACCTGTCCAACTGCTTGCATTACATCTGGTTTTCATGTTGTCACATAAAATAATATGTCAATCATTGTCCTATATTTCCTCTGATATGTAGACTTTGAATCATCATCTTTACTTAACTTACAACTGGTCTACATAGGAGTATTGACTGGTTTGCAATCTTCCATTCCGAACCTCTTCAACATTTCTCTGATATACTTGGTTTGAGAGACAAAAATGCCTTGGTTTCTTTGACATATTTGAAGATCCAAAAATAATGATAATTCACCAAGTAATGACGTTTCAAACTCATTCTGCATATCCTTTTCAAATTTCTATCCCATCCTCTCATCATCACTTCCAAAGATAATATCATCAACATAAACTTCAATTAACAAAATATTGTCTTGATTTAACTTGATGTAGAGGTTGATGTCTGCATTTATTTTCCTGAACCCTTGCTACTGTAAGTATTTGTCTAGTCTGGAATACCATGCCCTGGGGGATTGTTTGAGACCATACAAGGCCTTATTCAACTTGCAAACATAATTTTTATTCTCTAACAACTGAAATCCTTCTGGTTGCTCAATGTAGACTTCTTCTTCTAGATCCCCATTTAGGAAGGATGATTTCACATGCATTTGATACACTTTAATATTCTTGGAGCATGCATAAGTGAGGATCAATCTGATTGCTTCCATTCTATAAACTGGGGAAAATGTCTCTTCAATGTTGATACCTTCTACCTGATTGTATCCTTTATATACCAATCTAGCTTTGTTTCTGGTAACCTGTCCATCTTCATTCAATTTGTTTATGAAGACCCTTTGTGTCGATCACATTCTTGTACCTTGTCCTTGGAACCAGTTCCCAAGTGTCATTATTATCTATCTTATCTAACTCTTCATCCATGGATTTTATCTAGAATTCATCCTTTCTGGATATTTCAAAACTTCTTGGCTTAATCGTGGATAAGAGTGCTAAGTGTAGTTGTTTTGGTAACAAATTCTTCTTCTATTCTCAACTCCTGCATCTTTGTTCTCGATAATATGATCTGGTGGATGATTCTTATGTATTCGTCTTCTAGGTGTCTTTGGAGGTACTTGAATATCTTGTTGTTCTATCTCTTTTGCTTCTAACTACTCTTATTCATCTTCCTCTTCTACTACTTCTTCTTCCTTTGCTTCTTCTTCGTGAACCTGTTCCATTGAATCCG
Source organism: Picea glauca (assembly GCA_000966675.3). Taxonomy (NCBI): domain Eukaryota; kingdom Viridiplantae; phylum Streptophyta; class Pinopsida; order Pinales; family Pinaceae; genus Picea; species Picea glauca. The sequence goes on along the minus strand of JZKD02S0694687.1, from coordinate 6,158 downwards.
TTTCTTCTTCCTTTATTCTTCATTCACTTGTCTCATCAAACGTCATGTTGATTCTTTCCACAATTTGTTTTATCCTTATATTGAATCATTTATATGCTTTATGTGTTCTTGAGTACCCAACAAGTATGCCTTTGTTCAAATGAGAATCGAACTTTCCCATTCTGGCATCTTCTCTTTTGATGTAGCATTTTCTTCCAAAAACTTTGAAGTGCTTCACATTTTCTGGTCTTCCTTTCCATAGCTCATACAGATTTTTATCACTATTTTTTATGATAATTCCTTTGTTTTGAATGTGAAATGTTGTATTCACTACATGTGCCCAAAAGACATCTGTCAACTTTGAATCCATTTCTTGTATTGTCCTATTATTCCTCTCAACGACTCCATTCTGTTGTGGTGTCCTAGAAACAAAGAATTTCCTTTTTATTCCATGCTTACTGCAGAAGTCCATAAATTCCTTTGAAGTAAACTCTCCTCCATCACATGATCTCAAACATTTGATTTTAGAATATATTTCATTTTCAACCATCTCTTTGTATATCTTGAATTTCTTCGAATGATTCTAAATTCTTCCAGAGAAAACAAACTACAATCATTCTTGTATAATCATCAACCAATAGCATAAAATACTGCTCACCTTTCAATCCCTTTGTTCTAGCTAGTCCGACTAGATCAATATGCCCAATTTCCAGGGGCTTTGTTGTGGAGTATTCCTTTGACTTGAAACTTGTCTTGGTTTGGTTTCCTTGTTGACAATGCTTGCAGAAGGTGTTGGTTGGCTTCGTGATCTGGGGAATTTATCTGTCTGCTTCCTTTTTCTTAACCTTGACAATATTATCAAAATTTATGTGACCCATTCTTCTATGCCATAGCCAAAATTTATCTTCCTTTCCTAGAGAACACTTTTCATTTCCAATTTCACTTAATACATATATGTTTCTTGAAGTTCTCACAGCTATCGCAACCACTCTACTTGAACCAACTTTTATTATCTCGCACTTTTATGAATCAAACATATCCTTGTGACCTTGATCACACATTTGAATTACTCTCATAATATTGTGTTTCATATCTTCCACTAGGAGAACATTCTCTGCCTTGGTATCCTTATTTCCAATTCTGAATGTGGCTCTTCCAATGATTCTGGTTGAGTCGTTGTTTCCAAAGGAGACTAATCCATCTCTTTCCTTTCTCAAAGTTAGAAACATGTCCTTATCACCTTTCATGTTCTTTGAGTAGCCACTGTCAACATACCATCCATGTTTCTTGTGTTTAGCTTGTAGAGAAAGTGTGCATTCTTCATTGTTTTACTGATTCTGCTTCCTTATCCATATTCTTTGAGGTTCTTGTCTTTGATTATTGTTATTCTGTTGTGATTATCTTGGAGGAACTGTCATTCTACAATATTTGGCCATCTGTTCAAAGTTGTTTCACTTGTAGCATTCCATCTCAGTACTCAAGGATTCAAACTGGTTGTAGCTTTTGTTCTATGTTTCACTAGGCCTTCTTGAATATTCATTTCGTGCATAACTTTCACATTCATTTCTATTATTTTCTCTGCAATTCACAGCCTTATGTCCAAAATTGTTACATGAATAACATAAACCAACAATTATAGTTTGATACTTGGGATTTGTAGATATTCTAAAATGAGTTACTCTTATGAACCCTTATTCTTCTTGAGGCCTTCTTTTTTCTAACTATCATTGATTTTGAAATCTGAATCTTCTGGGTGGAGGAGTGTCTTTGTATCTTCCTTCTGAAACTTCTTATCTTCTTTCTTCTCAGGAGATCCTCTAACTGCCTCTGCATAGCTTCTTGGTTTTATTTCTTGATTTGTTGTTTTGGATCTTGATCCCTTTTATATATGGTTGTATCCTAGTCTGAACTTGTCATGATTTATCCTTTTACTGCTAAAAATCTCGTTCAAAACTTTGGAGTTGTTCTACATGTTTTTATTTTGAAGATCCTTTCTCAATGTGACAATCTCTGCTTCCAAATTTCCAATGATCCTGTCTCTCTCTTCTAACTATTCTCTGAGTGTTTCTTCAATTCTCTTATCTTTCTCTATTTGTTTTTTTAATTTAGTGATCATTTTCTCTAGTTCTGTAGAGTCTGAATTATGAACTCCCATTTCTTTTAATTCTTCCTAAAGTAACTTGTTTTTATTCTTCTCTCATTTTATAACTTCTACGGAACTCAACAATTCTTCTATGTAGTCAACTTATACCTCTTCATATTCTTATTTGGATCCTTCTTCATTAGAATATTCTATTGCCATGAATAGAACCCTTTCTATATCACTTTCAATGACTTCATCTTCATTTGATGAGGTGTTGTCTTCTTTGGTGCAAAAGGTTTTCTTGAAAAAAATATTTTTGGTTCTTTTTCCTTTGTATGTTTGTTTTCTATTTGACTCATCTTATTCATTCCTTTTTTTTTTTTTCTTATGGAGACATTTTTTATAAAAATTACCAATTCCATCACAATTAAAACAAATCAATGGAAGCTTACCTCTATATTTTTCGGTTCCCTTTTTCAGTCTTCTGACGAAGTTGGATACTTCTTCATTGTCTTCTAAGATGTCACCGTTGCTACTATATGACTTTTCTTTTTTCTTTCCCTTTTTCTTTGACTTATTGGATGCTTTGAATGTTTCTTCTTTTGTAGTCATATTATCTTGTTCTGTTCTCATCTCATAATATGTGAGTGTCTCATGCAACTCATCCATGGTCAATGTAGCTAGATCCTCTCTTTATTCTAGTGCTGAAATATTTGAATCAAATCTCATTGGTAGAGATATCAATACCTTTTTGGAAATGACAAGTTCATTTACCTTGTCTCCCAAGCCTTTGATATTGTTTAGTACTTCATAAACTTGTAGAAAGTAGGCAACTATGTTCTCATCTTCATTCATCTTTAGTTGTTCGAATTTTTCTTTGAAAATTTGAAGTTTATATTCTTTGAATTTCTCATATCCTTCGTATACATTCTTAAACTTGACCCATATTTCCTTTGTGGAATCACAATGCATAACTTTGGTGTATATTGATTTAGACAAACCATTCAGGAGTGCACTTGTAGCTCTTGAATTATTTTCTTCAAGTTTCTTTCCATATTTATTTGTTGGAGGAATAGTTGGTGCTTTGTATCCATCTACTATTGATTGCCAAACATAAAATCCTAGTGCATGTATGTGTTTCTTCATTATTCTACTCCAGAACGCATAATCTTCCCCATCAAACTGTGGTATCCCAATCTTAGATTAATCCATTATCTCCTTCCAGTGGTTAAACTGTCTCTTGAAGGACCTGGCCTGATACCAATTGTTGGATTACTGAGAGGGGGGGTGGGGGGGTGAATCAATAATATATCTTTTAAATACTTTTTAACCATAATATATAAGTGTTTTTAATCTTTGTGATCAATTTACCAATATCATTCGACAAGTGCATAATAAATAAACCATGAACAATGAGAAATCATACACATACATAATACACTTGTATTTTTACGTGGAAACCCAATGTGATGCAGGAGCGCCACTGGAAAGCACGCAGAGAAGGACCTATCAGTGTCTAGGAGTTTGTAAGGAATCTCAATGCTGGCAGTTGCAACATACATTTTGAAGTACGCCTTAAATCAATGCCAAAAAATCTTTTGAGACACGCTTGAGCAATCACGAGCGAAGTGGGATTTTCCACTTCAGATATGGAATGCTACTAGACTAAGATAGCCGTAGGTTAGGTTTTGATGTATACAAGTAGTTAGGGAAACCCTAAGATACCCCTGAGATAAATAGAGGTTTTTTACGCCCGAATGAGGCTGGCTACAGGGTAGATAGCTACAAGTTACTAGGAGATTACTGAGTTTTTCAGTTTTTGTTTTGATTTCAGTTGTAGCCATTTTCACTTATGAATATAATAGCAGAAATTTGGACCAATGCATGGTGTGGACATTGTTTTTCAATTCTCTATTATCATGCTTTCATGAATGAATGAATCTCTTTATGAGTAGATGGAACTGTGAATGTTAGGATAAGTTTCAATTGTTTCTTTTCTGTCGAGTGGTGCAAGGTGTGCACACAGAAAGTAAGGAGTGCGTTGACGAAATCTATTTCGGTTCCGAAGCTCAAAAGAGATAACACGAAATTTCCCTTTGCAACGAGTGCAAAGAGACTGGTGCAAAGTGTGCCTAGTCATCAGCAAAAAATTGAACCTTGCGTAAAGATCTGGTGCAAGGAGTGCACAGATCCGAGATTCGACTAACTGTCGAAGGGACTTTGCAAGAAGTTGAAAAACAAAAAAAGGAGAATGCTAGGAGGGAGAGAGGAATTTCTCTTTGAGAAATCCTTCAGATCTGAGTTATCGAAATCCCTAAAATGCAAGGAGTGCATGGGAAGTCGAAGTCTTCATGAGACGAAGCTCAGGAGGAATAACACTTTTCATAAGTGTTAATGATATCTAATAAACGGAATCACAAGAAGGACAAAGTTCAAATATTTTGAATCCTTCGAAAATCTTCTAAGTTTGAAGAAAGAGTAAGCCCAGAGAGAAAGATCTGGACCATTCTATCAGCATCTCGATAACGAGGAGAAAGAATAGAGGGGGAAAGATCTCAGCCATTCGGTCTGAGCGCAAAAGAATCGTAGCCACCCGATCAAGATAAATTGAAGTAATGCTAAGCTTTGAAGGTACAAAGGAGGAGTGGGGTTACGAAATCCCGAAATCATCGAAATTGTCCATTAAGGGGGACACATGGCGAGAGATCAACATTTCTCTTACTCGTGACTAAGAGAATTCAAAGGAAGAGTTATAATAACTCGCGACTCACGAAATCACAATTTGATCACAACCATTGATCGAAGGAGGGAGATGAACCATAGATCTGGTTTTGTTGGGAGTTCGCAACTTGGGAAATCGGAAGTAAGAGTTCTGGGAACTCGCAAAATCTGAGTTCACAACTTGATAGTGGTCGTCAGATTCAGAGGTGTGCGATCCATTGATTTGGCACTCCGAAATATCGACATTTTGGGATTCAAGAGATGCGAGAACTTTGTGCAAGATTAGAGGTGATGGAGGCAGCGCATAGATGAGAACCTGATGCTGGAGACATCAACGATGCAAAGAGTGAAGCAGTAGAGGTCGAAGAAGCTGTAGGAGAGGATGTTGCTGAAGAATGCTTGCTGAGAGAAGTTTCTATATTGGGAGGCAGAGCCAAGATAGAGGTCCCAATGTATGAAGGCAATTTAAATGCTGAAGAGATGCTGGATTGGATAAGATCCATGGACAAACATTTCGACTATGAATATGTCGATGAAGAGAGAAAGGTGAAACAGGTTGTCACCAATCTAAAAGGACATGTAACACTGTGGTGGGATGAACTGTAGGATGAAAGGAGAAGCAAAGGCAAGAAAAAGATAAATAATTGGGACATAATGGTAGCCAAGATAAAGGCTAAGTTCATGCCCAAGGATTATTATATTAATCTATTCAGGAAGATGCAGAACCTGAGACGGAAAGGGATAACAATTAAGGAGTACACAAAGGAGTTATATAGGATGAACATTAGAACTGGACAAAGGGAGAGAGATGAAGAAAATTTTTCTAGATATATAAATGGCCTGAGATATGAAATCTAGGATGAGCTCATCATGATGTCGATAAAGACAGTGGAGGATGCTTATCAGTTCGCATTGAAGGCAGAGGAGAAGTTGGCAAGAAAGAAAATCCAATGAGGAAGAGGTAAAATCCCAGCCCCAACCATAGGTAAGGGAGTTACCCATGACAAGGAACATAATTCTAAGGAAGAGGATGAAAAACCACACAGTCACTCGGAAAGAGGAGGAATTTCCCAAGGAAGACAGGGTGGTGGAAGAAGTTCTTCCAGAGGAAGAGGAGGAAGAGGAGGAGAAGTAAGATGCTATGCCTATGGAAAGACATGGCACATGTCTTGGAAATGCCTCGAGAAAAAGAAAGAAGGAGGAGGTGAAGCTCACATTTCAGAAGCACAAAGAAGAGATGTTGAAGCAGGAGCAGAGGATGGAAGATCCCTAATGTTGAGGAAGGTTCTCTTAAAACTAGAAGCAGAAGTTGAAAATCTAGAGGAGAGGAACATTCTCTTCAGAACAACTTTCAAGACTAAAGACAGAGTATGTA
>JZKD02S0694632.1:0-15247 GCA_000966675.3 Picea glauca | reverse complement strand
GAGGGGATGTAACATCCCTAGTTTTAATCCCCTTAAATTATAATGTAATTGTGCAAATGCAATTTAGGCTGGTGAGCCAATATGTTATAAGATGGAGAGATTGTAATGATCAATATGGTCGAGGGTCGAGATATGAATTATGTACATTGAAATCATTAATAAAAACAATGATTGTTGGTTGTGATATGAGAGGGACAATAATGATGGGGGGTTGTGATTCCACAAGAGAGGGGGAGTAAAAGGGGGTTCAAGGGGTTACCAATTTCTATTAATCTGTGTCATTTCATATTAATGTTTATCTCCTTAGAATTATCAAAGGAATCATTGAATGATGTAAGAGTGATAGGCGGGAAAAGTATTCTCAATAATTTATGACAATTTGCGCTAAGTAAAACCACTTTTAGGGAAATGTGAGAGTCAAATATTGCATGAAAGAAAAGGAAATTTAAATGCCTCTTTGGGACATTTTTTACATGCTAATTTTGGGCATCAAGAGTAGAGTTGGGTACTAGGAAAGAGCACCAACCATGCTAGAAATGGAAGTACAACTTATTGGGTATGATTTTGATGTTGAAAATGATGTCGGTTTCCTATAATAGCTTGGTGGAGCTATGAGCTAAATTTGAGAATGAGGTTGTGTGCCTTCTATTGCATTTCTTGTTGAAGAAATGGCTTAAGAGCCTTGAGAAGGCTTCTATGATAACTCATAGAACAATTGAGAATTCTAGGAGTCCCTAGATAATATATTTCCTATCCAACCATGTGTGATAGAGCCCTAGAGGGAAGGAGAAAGGTACGAGGGACTACATGGAAGAGAAGTGGGATCCCATTCCTTGGGTTGTGTAGATTGAGGGGAAAGGGAGTCGGTGGATTGGAATTGTTGTTGGAGTGGAAAACCTAGAAATTGGGCTATTGAGTGTTGCACAGTGGAAAAGAGAGCTAGTCCTCCTAGTGGAATCATAGCCTCAGCGCGGGGGTGGCTTGATGTTGAGAGAAAATGCCCAGCAACCCTATGATTATGAGAAACATTCATTGTACATAGCCAGTTGGTTCAACTATTTAAAGATAACTTTTTTGTTATGTTTATGACGTTAATTCCACAATGTAATCATTTATTAAATGTTGTGTTTGTTATATGGTTGCATTCATGAGTTTTTATAATTGTTGTTAGATGCATGAGAAATTTTATGTGCATGTTACCCTTGTGTTTAATTTTATTTGCATTAGGGCGTATCAATCTATTTTTAGTGGGTGGGTACATTACAGGAAGAGTGGAAGGTAGGGGGATAGGGATAATAAGAAGAGGGGGTGGGGGAGAGGAAGAGAGAGAGGAGGGTGGTGGAGAAAAAGAAGAATATAAAGGGGGAAGAAAACCCAAATCTCATTTTGTTCAAAATTTACAAATTCAAAAAATGAAAATGAAGGGAAAAGGAGGAAAACCTAAATCCCATCTCCAAAACCAAAATCTAGATCCATCCCCATCTCCCATCTTTAAAAACCAAATCTCATTTTGTTTTAAATCTACAAGTTTTTTTTTAAATAAAGGAAAATGAAAAAAAAAAATTACATATGATTCCATAGGGATCATTTGATACCCAAAAATATCCTAACCAAATCCAATTTTGTTTTAAATCTATAAGTTATTTTTTTTTTAATAAAAGAAAATGACAAAAAAACCTACCTGTGATTCCATAGGGATAAGTTGATGCCCCAAAAATATCCTTTACTTGCTTCTATTGAGTGAACCCATAAACTCCTTTCAACTACAAGAAGTTCTACCCACCCTTGAAATCAAAATGAATTGAGGGACCACCCACACCGCTTTTTTTTTTTGTAGCTTATGGGGAGAAATGTACAATGAGAGTGATACAACAGTTGAATGAGAGTGACACAAAAGTTGATTTTGCAATTTTTTTTTGTTTTTTTCATTTAACTTGTGTCATGATAGCATCATCCTTGTGTTTATTATCATGACATAGAGATAAAAAGCATGTCAATATGTGTTGTCAATAAAACATCGATTATGAATTATTTTAGTGTTGTAATATCATCATATTTTTCTATGCTATAAACAAATCCACGTCATGTCAAAATCATGTAGTATGGCACTAAAACAAATATTGCATCAACCCTATGTCATTTAGAGTCATCACAAGATCACTATACGCAATGGCACATCAAATTTATCACCAATAACTACACTACAAAATTAATCAATTCAAATTAATACTTATAATTTTTATAATTGATACTAATTTTATTATTATAGTAATTATAATCATTAACAATTATAATTAAAAATAATTATAATTTAGGGTGATGTTATTATAATAATTATAATTATTAACAATTATAATTAAAAATAATAATAAATATTATAATTATAATTTAGGGGGTGTGAGTGCAAAGGGAGTCATCCATGAAGTAAAATATTCTTAAGGGTTAGAACTACTATAAACAATAAAGTTGAGGCACTAGTCTTATACAAATGCCTTTTACTCCTTAAATCCAAAATAAAAGTTGAGGCACTAGTCCTATACAAATTCCTTTTACTCCTTAAATCCAAAATAATTTACATGGAAATTTTCATGGGAGATATTATGGCACTTTAAGAGAAATTATAAAGAAATATATTTCAAGTTGAAAGACTTGGTTTATGTGAAACCTCATGTGACCAATGAAAAGGTTAACATGAAATTTTTTTGTGAATTGTAGTCACATTTGATGAAATCTATCTTGATGAACCTATAAATATATTTTTCGAATATAGGAGTGTTTTGGAACTCAAAAATAAGTCTAGAATGGTCTCTCCAAAGGCCAAAACATTGGGATCCTGATACAAGCTAAACAAGACCATATTTCTCAACTAATATCCATGACTTGGAGTTATAAATGAAACTAATATCTTAGAAAACCCAAAGCACATTATATCAATCATTCAAGTACTATAGTAAACTTAGAAAGAGGAGAATATACAACTCAGGTAAGGACACATGATTCCAGCAATAACATAATACACAATAATCCTCCTCTAGATTTAATGGATATAAACCAAAAAATCAAGTTAGGGGAGAGAGAAAATACAAAAATTCCACACATGCACTTGTTCATGGTGATACTTTCCAAACCAATTTCTTATTTTTAGGATATAAAAATTACTAACATAGGATAGTAACATTAATCTTAAAATCTACTAGCCCTATTGCTTAATTTTTTTTCGAGATTTAACTATGTGCATTTTTTGAAACATCCAACGTTTCGAGTGGATTCTCCACCCATCATCATGGACCAATAAATATTCAGATGGTAAAAAAAAGATTCAAGGCAAAATTAAATAAGAAAAAATAAATTTAATAGCCATTGGGAAATATTAATAAAATATTAAAGTATTAACCGATATTTGTTGTAAATTAATAATAGTATAGCTATAAAGAAGCCATAAAAACATGATATTATTATAATAAAAGGGAGGAAACATAATATAATACAAAAAAATAAAGATATAAGACCAAAGCATGAAACGACCAAAAAAGTAGATCTGAAATAAATTTTAAATAGGATTAAAGGAAGGGAAGGAGGAATAATAAAAATGAGAGGATACGAATGAAGAGGGAGAGGGTAAGAAAGAAGAGGAAAAGAAAAATAGTAAAGAAATATAGGATCCAAGGGAGGAAAAGAGGGAGGGAAAAGTTTAATGACTTAGATGATGGATGGTAGGCTTCCAATACTGGTTAAGATTGTAGTCATCTTCCTGATTGAAATTATTAATATGTTTTTCAATTTCAAGGGGTTCTCAAATTATACGAGTGGAATAAAAGGGGGGCGAAGAAAGAATTTCGGTTTGGTCAAAGAAAATAAGGTGTTTAGAGTTATGAGAGTGTTTAGTAATAGTTTATTTGGATGTATGGTTGTGGACAATGTCATCTATATGTTCTTTCAGATGGGATTTGAAAATTCTACTGGTTTGGCCAATGTAGGATTTTCCACGAGAGCAGGAGATCTGGTAAACCCCTTGAACTAGCATATGATCATATTTATCCTTAGAAATTATGAATAAATTCTTAAGGGTTTTATAGGAATTAAAGAGGATTTTAATATTATTTTTGGATAATATCTTTGAAATATGGTCAGTGATGCCATGGATGTAGGGAAGAGAAATAAGAGCAAGAGGGGGATGGAGGAATGAGAGTTTTTAGATCTATAATGAAGGGTAGAGAGAAAATAATTTTGAATTTGGGAGATAGTGTATCCATTCTACATATGACCTAAAATTCATAAAAAACATATCCCTCTTAAACCTATAGTTAGTTTTATAGGAGCCCCCATTTATTCCTTTGCTCAGTTCCTATCTAATACACTTCAATCGTTCATTAGAAAAAATTATTCATTTATCAAATACTGCACTGATTTCATCCAAAAAAAACTCATAATATTCACCTTGATGAATAAGACATCATGGTAATATTTGATGTCTTCTCATTATTCACCAAAATACTCTTTCTCAAATTCCTTGAACTTATCTCCAAATTAGTTGACTTTGAAACCCTTAATATTATTGAAATATTCCTTACCTCTACTTTCTTCACCTTCCAAGGAATATGCAATGAACAAACAAAAGGAACAACCATGGGGTCATCCTTATTCCTAGTAGTCGCCAATACTTTTATGGAACATTTTGAGGATTTAGCCATAAATAGCTTCCACCTCAAACCCAAATGTTGGTTTCGATTAGTTGATGATACCTTTTTCATTTGGTCGCATGGCCATCACTCCCTAAATTCTTTCTTTAACCACTTTAATAGAATTTATCCCCACATTCAATTCACTGTGGAAATACAAAAGGGAAACTCCCTTATGTTCATGGATGTTTTCATCTCTCGTCAAACAGATGGTACCCTTATGCACCAAGTTTACAAAAAAAAAGACATAGACTGATAGTTACCTCCATGCCCAGTCTCACCACCACCCAGTCCCAACATCTATCATCCTTAAAAATCTTGTTACTTAGGCCATCGAAATATTGTTTCCCCGCCTCCTTGAGAAAGAAAAATCCCACCTCACTAATGCTCTTCTAACCAATGGATACACTATCTCCAAAATTAAAAAATGTTTTTTCCCTACCCTTCATTATAAATATAAAACTCCCATTCCTCCATGCACCCTCTTTCTCTTATTTCTCTTCCCTACATCCATGGCATTACTGATCGTATTTCAAATATATTAGCCAAAACAAATATTAAAACCCGTTTTATACCCTATGAAACCCTCAAGCATTTATTCAGAATTGTTAAGAAAAAATCTGATCCTATGCTAGGCCAAGGGGTGTTTACTAGATCCCCTGTTCTTGTGGAAAATACTACATTGGACAAATCTATAGAAATTTCAAATCCCATCTCAAAGAAAATATAGTTGACATTGTCCACAACCGTACAACCAAATAAATTATTGATGAACACTCCCACAACTCTAAACACCTTATTTTCTTTGAACAAACCAAAATTCTTTCTTCGACACCATTTTATTCCACTCATATAATTCAGCAAGCCTTTGAAAGAAAAAAACATCCTAATAATTTCAATCAGTAAGATGACTACAAGCTTATCTATTATTGTAAATATACCATCCATTATCTAAGTCGTTAAACCTTTCCCTCTCTCTTTAGCTCCCTTGGCTCCTAGTTTGCTTTACTATTTTCTTTTACTCTTGTTGGTCCTCGACCAAGTTTTGGGGAAACCTTGGCCAGGTTCGAACCACTTTTGGACTTTGACACATCGTTCGAAGAAGGAGTGCCTAGGCGGAGCTGAGATCGTGAATCTCACTTATTTTTCGGGCTATGTGGACCTAGTAAGGGGTTCTCTAGGGTTTTTGTAATGGGTTTATGGGATGTCGGCCCATGCGGTTTACCCATGATTAGGCCTTATTGTAAGGGATTGTAAAAGTATAAATAAGTAATAATGTATGGTAGAAGGAGAGGCTTTTTGAGTAATTTTGTGGAGATAAGTGCAAGTATATTGAACGGATTTGTGCCAAGGAATGTATGTGAGTAGGGCTCTGTGCTTGATAGAGGATTGGCTCTGTGCTGTGACCTAGTTTTGGAAGGAGGATCTGGTGCTCAGTACAGAAATCTCATGTCATATGTGAATCTTGGCTATATGGCTTAATGCACAAGAGTGAATGAATGTAAGATTCAGATGAATAATAAAGAAGGAAAATCGGTTGGTGGATGTTGCCCCACACAGGGGTGAACCACGTATATCTTTTGTCTTTGGTTTTCTTTGTGTTGTGTTGTTTATGTTATGAATATGCTCGGTGCTTTGATTATTATGTATGATAGATAGATTTGTTGTTGCTTAGTGCTTTACTTGTGTTAAGGATAAATTAATGTTATATCTAACTCAGTGCTAAGTGCTCGGGATATATAATCATTTATTGTTACTATGTCGATCTATCTTTGGGTATGTTCTGTGATGTTAATAAAACTAATGAAATAATGCATCTCACCTTCTAAGTGTTAATAGAATACTCGGTGAAGTGTTGTTATCACATATTTGTGTCCCAGCTTGGTTACAGACACCTGCGTCCTGTAACCCCCCCTTCTTCTACCTCGGGTGAGACCTCGCCTACTTCGTAGGTGTTGTCGAAAGGGTCGGTAGTCAGGGTTTTGTTGGTGTGTTGTTAAGAATTGAACCCTGGGTCTACCCCTGTGCCAACAAATGGTTCTGTTGCTGGGACCTGAAACTGTGATTGTTGGGAACTAAAGTAATGAAAAGAAAAGTTATGTGCATATATCTATTGATGAAGTGTGTAGTACTCTACTTGACTTGTGAAGATTTTTGCTAATAAAGAAATATGATCTGAAGTAAAGAGGTAAGATCTTAAAAGAGGTAAAGCTTTGTTCTTTGACAAGAGAAAGATAAGTGAAATTTTTTGTTTTGAAAGCATGAATTTAAGTATGTTTAACAGATTGTGTCCTAGTCTGAAGGCTAGGGTGTAGTTGAAAGAAAGAGATGATCTGAATAAAGTTAATAGAAATGAAAAAAGATATGTTATTCCTATGCATAGAAAGAATTTTTGGACTAATAAGTGGATGCAGAAACCTAGAAAAAAACTTTGCAGAGTGCAGGTCCAACACTGTGATCCTAGTGCACAGTACATAAGAGGTTGGGGAACATTTAAAAGGAAAAGAGGATTGACATTGTCCTATAATTGCAGAAGAATGGGAAATCTTGCTAAGTAATTCCCTGGGGAAGATCCTATTTATCTTTGTTGTAATATTGTTGGTCATTAGATTGAGGATTGTCTAAGGATGATTGCTAAATTTGAAAGGATGAACACCAGAAAAGAAAACTATGAAGGAAGTCAAAATACCAAGGGCATGTTAGAGAATAATAAAGAGAAAGAATCATAGGAAGCTCGAACTACGTTACTACAGTTGAAAGAAATGATGGATGTTCAAAAAGATGTCAGTTTACCAGAGATCTCAAAAGTAAAACAACGCATAAGTGAAAGAATAGTAGACTTCGTCATAGACTGTGTCTTGGATGAAGAAACACAAGTGAATATTATGATAGAAGAAACTTGGGAAATTTTGGGAAAGCCTACTATGATACCTTCGTTGGGAAGGATCAGCTTGTTTAAGGGAAAATTGAAAACCTTATGTGGAAGAGTTACTAATGTGCCTATTACTATTCTTGGAATATCGACTGAAGAGGAATTTGAAGTCATTAAGTTTGTTGAGAATAGTGCCCCTTTACCACTTTTGTTAGGTAAGACTTGGATTAATAAGGATTATATTAGAAGGAAAGCAGAGGAAGAAGATACAAAAAATAAAAAGAAAGAACTAAGGGATTCCATAGCCAGAAAAATAGATCGACTAATAGAAGAACGAAAGGATAAGTCGAAGCAACAAAACAAAGTAACAACGCAAGAGGGACAAAAGGTAAGAGAACTAGTTGTCAAGGTTGAAAGAATGCAAGAAGGTTTGGAGGACCTATCTATTCAAGAAAGAAGTATATCCACCCAGGAAGTGTTAAAAAGAGGGATATTAACTTCACACCCTTTAAGGGAACATCAGTAGTGTGAAGTCACTATGTTAGGAGAAGATAAGAATAAAAATGGAAAGAGGACTCCAGAAACAATTAGAGAGACTTAGATCACTGGAAAGAAGCCATTGAATCTCAATAAAAATAAAGCTAAGTTGGAAAAGCTGCAAGAATCTATAGAGAACAAATGAAAGACTTCACAGAATGGAACCTCGCAGGAGGCAGGTTTGCAGGATTTGAACCTCGTTGGAACAACAGGACCATGCAGAATGGGACTTCTCCCTAGCGAAGCTATATGACCGTTGGAGGTGCCCCGACCATTAGAATGACGCTCCAAAATGGTTAGAAAACGTATTTATAGGTGGATGGACCGCTTTTGGACGTTGAGACTGCACCATAATGGACATATTCTCATTGATGGAAGCATTTCTAGCTGTTGGAAGAATCTGTTACAAGGCCTCGCTTATTTAACTTATTGGTCGCTACGTCGGGACCAATTTTTTCTACCCATGATTAACTGAGCCAAGAAGAGAATTGAATGTGTTTTGAGTTGTGTTATGAGAAACTATGCATCGATGTATGTTTTTCTACCCCTCTTATCCATTCACCTACTATTGGCACAGGGGCAGACCCAGGGTTCAACGCTACAACAGCGCACCAACAAAATCCTAACTACCGACCCTTTCAGCAACACCTGTGAAGCAAATGAAGTCTCACCCAAGGTAGAGCTAGGGGTGGTTGCAGGAATCAGATGTCTGCAACCTTAGTTGGGAAATAGATCTTTTATTCTAACACTTAACAGATCACTCAGCAGTTAACATTCATCAATATCACGTCTTAGTTACAGCGCAGTTAAACCCTAATTACAGAGTATTCAGATCTAAGGTATTTAAGCACTAAGCATACGTACATAAGTCAAATCTAACATCCATCCATATTATTAAGAACTAAGCATCAATAGATCATTAATCCATATTAAAGCACTAAGAAAGTAAACACAAAACACATCAATACATCACACAAAGCATAACAAACTAGAATGTACGTTGTTCACCCCTACCCTGGGGCTACATCCACAAACTCTTCTCTTCTTTATTATCTTTGGTCATGATTCTTACAGGCACATAGCATCCAAGTTATACTTCGTAGAATACAAGAGATCTGCGCGCACTCCACCAGATCCTCCTTCTTCTAGCTAGGGTACAACACCAAGCCTTCACATAGCCTCTTACAGCTACTTGCACTAGCCTTGCAAGCCTCACACATTATGCACAAAGCACTTACAACTCTTGATCACATAGATCCAATTCTAGCACTTAGCACATTGGCCTACTAGGTCTCTTCCTCCCCCTTTCTTACATTGCTTAGCTACTTATTTATACATTACAAAATAGGCCTAAACATGGGTAAACCCATGGGTTGACATACCATACCCATTACATAATCCCGAATCCCAAAAAGGGCCCTAAAAGGGGTCGAGATCTCGTGATCTCCACTTCATCTTGCGCTCCTCCTTCGATAGCCTGTCGAAGTCCCAAAATTAGGTCGAACATGACCAAGAATCCTCAAAACTTGGTCAAGGGCCAACAGGCCCCCAACACTCACCTATGACTCATCTGAAGTCACTCAGATCTGACTAGTTATGCTTCAAAAGTCTCGAGCTTGGATTGAGCTACTTCAACTTTTTGTTGTGCCACGACCTCCTGTTCAACGAACTCTTGGATGAATGCTTCATTGACAGGTCCCTCTAGGTGTTTTTTATCTATAGTGATGACTTGTTCCAGTTCCACTCCTCAGCCTTAGATCTTTGTGAATAGTTGGTAAGCCTCATCCTGTACAGGTTGGAGCCTCTGATTTACTTGCATAAATTTGTTCTGAATAGTGTGGACCTGTTGTTGGGTAGTTCGCTACTCTTGGGATTGCTTCACTCTTTCCATAGCTAACAGGGGATTCAAATGCGCCTGTATTGTCTATGCTTCATGCTTCGCTTCCTGTAGATATGAGTCCAGTGCCTTCAATTTTGTATTCTCAGTGAGTCACTCATACGTCTGGGCACTATGATCAATCAATTGATTGCATTTCATGGAAAGGACTTTGATTCTTTCAACTGCGATGTGAGCAATTACTTCTCTTTGATCCCTTACATCCTATGGGGTGTTGGTCACGGTGCGGAGCTCTAAGTCTATTATTTGTTCCTGTAGCTGTTGGATAGCTTCTATGAGTTTCACTAATTGGTGCGTGACTTGG
The DNA here is from genome assembly GCA_000966675.3 of Picea glauca. Taxonomy (NCBI): domain Eukaryota; kingdom Viridiplantae; phylum Streptophyta; class Pinopsida; order Pinales; family Pinaceae; genus Picea; species Picea glauca. The sequence goes on along the minus strand of JZKD02S0694632.1, from coordinate 4,958 downwards.
TATTATGCCTGTGTTTTTAATCCTGTCACAGAGTGGAGGGATTATGCTCCTTTCACTTCGAGTTTCTTTGCGAGCAACTGTTCTTTTCTTGTTGCATCTGTACTTTCTCTGCTTCAAACTTTTCCTGGAGAGAAACCTTATCATGTTCTGCAACTCTGCATTGTTCTATGACTATGCCTTGCACTTGATTCAAGGCATGGGTGTCTTTTTCTATTTCTTCTTAAGCACGACAAAGGTGAGCTTCGACCGCGTCATCTAGTCAGCGCAGTTGAGTTGGCTCATCTCCTAACTCTGGTTCTACTAATGGTAGGGGCACAGTGGACACTGTGCAGCTGGACTGAAGGACCTGTTGTACCCCACAAAATTTGACCTTAATTCTATTGTACATTTCCTCCTTCTTATATTCTTGTTTCTCCATGATTTCTAGTGAGGTGTCATTTAGGGTTTTTATGATGAAGTCAAAATCATCGGTAGTGAGCAAAATCTTCATCTTGGTCACGGTGGCTTTCGATTTCTTCAAGGAAGAAGGTTTCAGGGGAGAAACCTTCCTCTTCTTCAGGGGGTCAAACTCATCTCTGGGCAGTGTTACTTCGCTGAGCTTATGTTCATCTCATTTTCCATTTGTTTCTTCTACTTCATCATCACCCCCTTGGTCAGGTGATATTGAAGCAGTATTTCCTGAGGCCCTGCTTAAATCTTGGACCTCTTTGGTCTTCTTCGTTCTGCTAGGTCTAGGTGTATCATGTTATTTTTACATGGTCTCTGGGTTGTCAGGGTCATACATCTCTGTAGGGTTTGTCGGAATAAGGAGGTATGTTGACAAATCCTTAGTGATCTCCTCAAGGTCCTCTTCCATGAGTTTGTAGTACGACTAAATCTTCTCCTTATGTTCATCGTCTCGCGTTGTAAGGTAGATGAAGTGTTGATCTGTGTAGAACTTCATCAGGGGTCGGAACCTCTATAAGGTGTTCAGATTCATGTGAGGTTCAGCTTCAATGGCTCTCTTCAAATGAAGGTAATAGATGTGAAAAATAGAGTTTGAATTCCATTGTTTTCTCATATCACTCGAGTACCAGAGTGTCATGAACTTTGCAGCAAGAGGCTTGAACGATTCAATATCTGGAAAGTTCACACCTTCCAGCATCTCCTAGGCAACAAAGGTGATGAGGATCAAGAGCCAACTAAATTGAAACTCGTAGCCCTAATCATGTTCTTCGCGGAAATCTAGTTCCAGTTGATTAACTAAGTACTTTGCCCAGTTCATCTGTAGGCCTTCCACGCACTTCCCTGCGAGGTCAACGACAAAGCATGTGAGTTGCGTAGGTTATTTCTTCCTTACTAACTTGTTGAATATTAACTGGTAGGCTAGGCACACTATACCATTCTGTATGGAGGCTACCTTATAGCCTCGCGTCCCCTTTTCAACGTTGTCATATGTATTCTTGATCTTCTATGCTAGTACGCGATATGTGTATTTTCCTGGATAGAACTCTTGTGGGTCAGGTCCTTGTATACTTAATCCTATGATCCTATGGATCAACGTCAGATAGATTGTAATACGGTCTAACCATAAGTAGACTCCATGGTAACATGAAATCAATAGCTTGATACAGGCATTGACTTCCTGTTCCCTTCCAAAGTGTGGGATTTTCGTTGCGTTTAACAGGGTGGACTGCGCGAGGTTCATCGTCCATGGTTGGGGGATTATCTTTGAGTTATTCCCCATCATCTTGGTGATGTATTTATATGGGGAAATAATATTGTAGTTCTTGCGATCTCTGAGGTTGAAGTCAATGAACTTCAACACTGCAATCTTGTCTTATTGTGCTAGAACTGCGCGTATCCCTTTCGGGAGGTACGCAGTAACCATGGAGTACTCGAAATATCTTGGCACACTATCTTGACTCACCATGTCAGCTAGAGGCAGGATGTAGTCGGGAAATATGGATGGGATCAGCTTCGCTTTGGCTAGGTATTCTCTGTGTTTAGTTCTCATTTCTGCTGATGGTCGAGATGGTCAGGCTCCATGAGCATTCGACAGAGAGGCTTGCACTCCTCTCGTCGATGACACTCGTACACCCATAGAAATCACTCTTTCATACATGACTCTCTATTTCATGAGGTCGATGAGTACTTCCTTCACATACTCTTTGAGTGCGCTAAGTTCGTTGGACATACATGCTCGTGGTTGGATATCTCGGGTTCGAAGAGTAACTGTTCAATGCAACAGGATAGATGGCAATAACGTGATGATCACTGTGTGAAATCAACTATTCTACAGGCTTAGGTAGTCACGGTTGGAAAAAGTGTCCTCGTTGAGTGGCATGACATGATAAATAGATAACTTGGCAACGGATCTCTTACAACGGGTGAGAAAACTTCATTAACTCAGTTATGTCTGTTATGCTGCCATCCCAACGGTCTGGTGGAAAAATTTCTGACCATAAATTCCTTGCTACCCATTCGAGCTGTTGATCTAACGGTTATATTGTTTCCAATGGCTATATTACTTCGCCATGGCGAAGTTCCATCTGACGCAGTTCTGACATCTCGGTGAACTTCCAATTTTGCAAATTTTTCTTTTGCAAAGTTCCCTCTGGAACCTTTTGTAACTTTTCGATCTTAGCTCTCTTCTTACTTAGTTTTTGAGCCTTCTTTCCAATGAGATTCATCTCGATATTCCTTTTTCCATTATGATTCTTATCTTCTTTCAACAAAGTAACTTCGCATTGGTGAGATTCTTTCCTAGAAATCAGGGGTAATACTTCATCTGTATCTAGAATAGATACTTCATTCTTTTGTGGGTCTTCTAGTGTTATTCCTACTTCGACATCCAAGTCTCTAGTTTTAAATAGATTTTCTCGGTTCTCTTGTTCTTCAATCAAGTGGTCGATCCTCCTAGTCATGAAATTTTCAACTCTTGCTTCTTTTGTTCTAAGTCTTCTTCTTCTTTCCTTTTGGCCTGATCTGTTTCAATCCAAGGTTTTCTTAGTAACATAGCAAATAGAGTGTTTTTCTCAATAAATTTAAAAACTTCAAATTCTTCCTCCATCGATGTTCCATGAGCATTCGTAGATATTTGGGTAAGTCTTCCACATAGGTTTATCAGTATTCCTCTGAATAATCCTATTCCTCCCAATGAAGGAATCATAGCAGGTTTCCCTAAAATTTCTCAAGTTCTTTTTGTCATGATATTCACCTATGTTTCCTCATCTAGAACACAGTCAATGTCAAAGTCTCCTATTCTTGTTTCAATGCACTATTTTTCTTTGAATATCTCTGATAAGATGATATGTTGGTGGTCATTCAGGGTTTCTTTCATCTGTAGCAATACTTTTTCTGATTCTTTCTAGGGTTCTGCCATAGTTTTAGTTTCTTTACCTTTCACATGGTATTCTTGTCTCATATTCATCTTTTCAACCTTAGCAATCATTCTAGGGAAATCCAAAACTTCATGGTCCTTAGCTTTGCAACAGAGGCAACTAGGTCTTCTACTAGGGCATTCCTTAGCCAGATGTCTTGGTCTTCTACAACTGTAACAAAGGGTTAATCCTCTCCTCTTAATTGATCCCTATCCTTTCCTGTACTACACACTAGGATCATGGTATCTAACCTGCAAAAAAAAAATTCTAGGATCCTGCATCCCTTTGTTATTCCAAACATTCTCTCTATGCATAGGTATAACATATCTTTCACTATTCTTATCAGATCTACTCATATCAAATCTTCTTTATTCTATTAGTGCCCTAGTTTTCAATCTAGGACAAATTCTATCAAACATACCTAGATCCATACTTTAGACACAAAATTTTCCACTAATATTATCTTCAACAGAGCACGGAGCTTCCAAATATAAAACTTTTCACTATTCTTACCTCTATCAAAGCACAAAGCATTCAGATCTTACCTCTTTTCTTCAGATCAGGCTTCTTTTCTTAGCACAGAGCTTCACAGATCGAGTAGAATACTGTGCACTAGAGTGACAGATCTACGCATAGAGCTTTCAAAATTTCAGGTCAGATCTTCGCACAAAGCTTCTTTTTCCTCAGTTCCCAGCAATCACAGTTTCAGGTCCTGACAACGGAACCATTGTTGGCACAGGGGAAGGCCCAGGGTTCAACACTACAAAAGTGCACCAACAAAACCCTAACTACCGGGCATTTCAGAAACACCTACGAAGCAAATGAAGTCTCACCCAAGGTAGAGGTAGGGGTGGTTGCAAGACTCAAATGTATGCAACCTTAGCTGGGACACAGATCTATGATTCTAACACTTAACAGAGCACTCAACAATTAACATTCATCAATATCCAGTCCTACTTACAGCGCAGTTAAACCCTAATTACAGAGCATTCAGATCTAAGGTATTTAAGCACTAAGCATACATACATAGGTCAGATCTAATATCCATCCATATTATTAAGCATTAAGAATCAACAGATCATTCATCTATTTTAAATAACTAATAAAGCAAACACAAAACACATCAATACATCGCACAAAGTATAACAACACAGCATGTACACGGTTCACCCCCACCCTCGGGCTACGTCCACCAAATATTCTCTTCTTTATTATCTTTGGTCAAGCTTCTTGCAGGCACATAGCATCCAAGTTCTACTCCACAAAAGACAGGATATATGTGTGCACTCTTCCAAATCCTCCTTCTTCTAGCTAGGGTACAGCACCAAGCCTTCACACAGTCTCTTACAGTTACTTGCACTAGCCTTGCAAGCCTCACACGGTATGCACAAAGAACTTAAAAATCTTGATCACATAGATCCAATTCTAGCACTTAGCACATTGGCCTACTAGGTCTCTTCCTCCCCCTCTATTACATCACTTAGCTACTTATTTATACATTACAAAATAGGCCTAAACATGGGTAAACCCATGGGCCGACATCCCATACCCATTACATAATCCTGAATCCCAAAAAGGGCCCTAAAAGGGGCCGAT
>JZKD02S0694599.1:0-15247 GCA_000966675.3 Picea glauca | reverse complement strand
AAATAGCCCACTCCCTGACTCAATCCGGAGTCCAAGGGAGTTCCACCGATGCCTCTGCATCCTCAAGGTTCGAAACCCTGCACACTCAATGAAACTGAGTCAGCATCACCTGTCTGCATTAACATAGTAAAAACATTCTGTCATATAACTTAACGCATCATAATGAAGGAAAATTTTTTATCAGCATAAAAATCTAGATCACTTGCGAGCAAGTGTCCTCAAAGAATAAGTTTGGTAAGTGCGCCAGAGAAGGATGTTACAAGAGGGATCAGAAGATCAAGAAAATATTTAGTGCGAGAAACAGATTCTTGTGGAAGAAAAGCCATAGATGGAGAAAATTGTGGATTAGAGGATTGGTAAGAATACCATAATAAAAACCTATTTTGAATATATGTTCAAATGGAAGGGACACCCAATCGAAGATGTCAGTTGGGAAAACAAAGCTTCCATCCAGAAACAGGGAAAATCAGTGCAGGAGCTCATGGACATGATTCCATGAATTTTTGTCAAGGGGAGTATGATGTAGGAGCATCGTTGGGAAGAGCGCAGAGATAGGACCACTCAGCACGTGGGAGTTTTTCCAGACCTTCAACATTGGTAGTTGCATATGATTTTGAAATCCGCCTTAACTCAACGTTGGAGTGTATCTTTTGAAGAATTCTTGAACCAGTGTTGAAATTCACCCTTTGAGGCACGTTTTGAAAATCGCAAGAGGAGGAGGAGTTTTCACTACGGCTCTGGAATGCAACTAGTCTAATATAGCCAGTAGATTAAGTCTTAGAGTAGATAAGTAGGTAGGGGAAACCCTAAAAATCCCTCTGAGTTAAATAAAGGATTGGTACGCCTAGATAGGGTTAGCTACAATACACAGAGAAGTTAGTTGTAAGAGAACTACAATTTAGTAGAAAAATCAAAGCTTTGAAATATATTGTAATTTGAATGTATCTGTAGCCATTTTGGCACTTGTGAATATGACAGACGGAAATTTGATCCAACTACACGGTGTGTTAGCAATGTTCGATATTTCTTGTCATTTCTGTTTTTATGGGCAAGTGAATGAATCTCCATAGGAGAAAATGGAACCGTGAATGTTAGTTTTTTTTTTAGTTTAAATTGTTTCTCTTTGTTGGAATCTCTGCAAGGTGTGCATCGATCCAAGGAGGAACGCTAGGAAAGCATGATGAATTCCTATGTAATAAATCCCTTGGATATGAGTTATCGAGATCCCTTATATGCAAGGAGTGCATGGGAAATTGAATTCTGCACAAGGTAAATCTCAAGAGGAATAACACTTCGGATAAGTGTTATCGAGGTCTAGGAACCCCATTTCCCAAGAGGAGCAAAGGTCAACACCTTCGGGGACTTATAAAATATTCTAAGTCTGAGAGACTAAAAGCTCAGGAGGAAGAGCGTTATTGACCGTTGGATCATGGTGGAGAATCAGTGATCGTCTGATTCGAGACAAGTGCGCAAGATTTAATATTGTGTATGTCCAGGAGGGAAAACCCACAAAGACCTGAACGGATGATGGAAAGCTTCAAGGAGGAACGTCGATACCCTGCAAGTCGTTGGATCAAGTCAAGTTGTGAGGAGGATAACGGCAAGAGCCTTTCATCTCTCAAAGCTCAGGAGGGATAATATTCGTCGATCCCAAATAGATTTGGATCGTTGATCCATTTCGTGATATCGGATATCACAAGTTGGAAGGACAGAGGTCTTGGACTTCCAGAACTCCAAATCGCGAAATCACGATTCTCTAGCAAAAAATCAAGACTGCCAGATCTTCGGAGGCTTAGAGTCATTGATCTACAGTGAGGAAGTACATCGTGATTTCGACGACCGGGAGGAGGAGCAAACGAGCTTCATGAAATGCAAAGTTGCTAAACATGAAACACCGAAGTGATCGTATTCATCGGCCAAGGGGAGACATGGGTTGTAAATCTCGCGTCATCGCGAATTCGACGTTTGTGACTTAGAGAAGTCAGATGCCTTATATCACAAATTCCTGACATCGTGAATCACGACACTCCTTTGTGATAAAGTCGATGGTCACGGGCATGTGGTCACACGAGCGGAGGAAGGGAAGGAACTAACCTCCATTGGAAACCCCGGAGTCACAAAACATGACGCGCTTCTTGGGCTAAGCATGTGATCGTGTCTGCGGCCATGAGAAGTACGGGGTTTGTGCCTAGTGTTGGTTTGTGTATGCAAAACACATATAATGACCTGTGGACTTGGTGTTGAAGGTTCCATCTCGAAAGTAGGAGATTCATTTCGGCTCTAGAATCAGAGATTCTGACTGAGAGGTCGCGTAGCCCTTAGGATGGATAGGGAGTCTGCACCATTTATGGTACAAGTTGTTTACATATTGAGGTGCAGGTTGATGCATGGTTGATGCATGATTCAGGTTATTGGCACATGTTGTTTGGTGAAGGTTGATTGGTATAGGTTTACAACAATATATCTCGCAGTGATAGTGTGCCAATGGTCCCATCATTCTACTTATACGTCAAGGAGATTGGAAAGGGAAAGGATAGGTGGTTTTAGCCACCATCTGGTTGTAGATGGAGAACATAGGGGTTCGTAGCCTCCTTCTGGTTGTAGCTTGAGAACTGGGGATTTGAAGCTTCCCTTAAATTTTAGCATGAGAAACTAGGCGGTTGGAGACTCCTTCCAGTTGCAGATGGAAAACAAAGGAAGTTGGTGCTTCCAATTAATGTAATTCTTAAATATATATAAGAAAAAACATTCTGTGGTTTTCTCTCGCTTTGGGTTTCCACGTAAAAACATTGGTGTAATGTGTATGTGTATGATTCCTCATTTGTTCATTGCTTATTTGCTCTGAAACTATTGGATGATAATGCTACATTGATATAACACTTGCATATTGTGGTTAAAAATAATTGACTTGTTCTATTACTGATTCACCCCCCCTCTTAGTAATCCAACAATTGGTATCAGAGTAGGTTCCTTGAGGAAACAGTTTTACCACTGGAAGGATATCATGGATTATTATGAGAATGGAGTACCCCTATTTAATGGTCAAAATGGTTTAAATTATGAGATGTGGAGCATAAGGAAGAAAGTATTTTTACAGGCACAAGGGCATTATATTTGGCTATCAGTCATTATAGGATATGATAGTTCAAAAAGGTAAAATACTGCAGCCAAGAAGGAATTGAAGAAGATTAACAAAATAGCAATGGATTTCATCTGGGAAGGATTACCTAATCCGATAAGAGAAAATGTTGTTAAATGTTCATCAACCAAAGAAATTTGGGATAAGTTACATGTCATATATTCTTCACCCATCACAGATTCAGAAAATGCCAAAGAAGATGCAGATATAGAAAAAGAAGAAAGATTCTCATCATGTCAGACAGATTCAGAAGAGGAAGAGTATGAAGAAGCAGAAGTTGATTAGAGAGAAAAAATGATTAGTGCAATTGAACATATAAAGAAAGAAAGAGAAGAAAACAAGACATCAAAGAAAGAATTGATGAATAAAAAGGAAATTTTTCAAGGTTCTGAAAAAGATCAGTAGGTCATCAAGAATTTAAGAGCTCAACTAGAAGAGGCCATAAGAATTGAAGAAACTCTAAAATATCAAAAGAAATGTTTAGAAGCCAACATAGAAGCACAAAAGGAAGAATCATAAAAGAGATAAAATATATTGATGGATCATCTCAAGGAAAGAACCAATGACTTAAACCAACTTGAGGAAGAGTTTGGTCAAGAAGAGAGAAGATTGGAAGAAGAAATAATTACATTGAAAATACAACTTGAAGAAGCAAAGAGAATAGAAGAGTTCATGAAGTCTCAGATAATGAAGAAAGAAGAAGAGGTTGACAATATTGAAGAAGAAGTTGTCACACTAAGAGTCAAAATCGTCAATCTCAACAAGAACGTTGAAGAGACAGAAACATCCACATCAGTGGTAGAGAATGAAGAGAACCACTCTACATTGCTAGAAAAGAAGAATGAAGAAAATAGAAAGAGTTATGCAGAAGTGCTGAAAGGAAGAAATCATGGTCAACTTGAAAATAAGAAAACTAATAAAGATACATCTTCAAGAAGACAATCCATGTTCAAGCCACAATGAAGCTTCAATCATGATCATAATCATTCAAGGCATAAATTCAGAAGGACTATACCACAAAGAATATCATTCACTCTAACATATGCAAATTTCTTTTATATTCATTGTTTTTATTGTACCAACTTTGGACATAAGGTTATATATTGCAGGGATTATAAAATAAATGTTCAAGCAAGAAATGCCTATGTGGCCCCACGTAACATTGAATGTTACAAATGTCATAACTATGGACACATAGCTCGTGATTGTAGAAGCATGATCGATACTTCCATGAAAGAGAACACTAATATCAGATATAAGAAAGTATGGATAAGAAAATAGGAAGAACATGTGAAAAAAGACCAGGTCCCAGAGATCACAAGATTGGCAATAAAACGAGATGAAGAAAAATCTACAAAGAAAAAGAAGGATGTTAGATATAGAAAATTTTGGAAAATAAATGAAAGTAAATAAGGAACAAGTTCAAGAGATTGTACTTTAAGGTATTGTAGTGAAATATGAATCCATAGACAGAAACAAAGGAGTCATAGCTTAGAGAGATGATGAATCTAGCAATGAAGATGATGATGAATACACATCAGAGTAGGAATTGTACTGAGCCATCTGGCTTAGAGATTCCCAGGTAATATGAATATTAGACAGGGGGAGTCTAAGTGATAAATATGACAAACCAAAGAACCATCCTTCGAGAAGCTTGCAGATTTTGAGAAGACAGATCTAGAGAAATTAATTAGAAGAAGTACAATTTGATAGATTAACCAAGACTTCATGATAGTATACTGATAAATGGGTCAGCATTATGGACAGTTGTGCAAGTAGAGTCTTAGACGGTATGGACAGAGACAGATTTGTAAGAATACTTAGTAGGTTTTGATAGATATATGACAGTGGACGAGAGAATGGATTCATAGATTGATTCAGAGAGTGGTTCAGAGACAAAGAAACATTATCATAATGGATTATAATTACATATGAAATGGCTCGAACAATGCTAATGGATTCCAAATTGACAGATATTTTTTGGACACATGTAGTGCATAAAATAGTTCACATTCAAAACAGAGTAATGCTCAGAAACAACAATAACAAAACTCCCTACGAACTATGGAAAGGAAGCACAGACAACAACATATACATCAAGGTAACTCAAGGTAGTATTTTATTAATTGAAATTTATGTTGATGATATTGTTTTTATAAGTACTAATGACAAGTTAAGCCAAAAATTTGCAAAGGATATGCATAATGAATTTGAAATTTCATTACCTGGAGAACTATCCTTCTTTCTGGGTCTTTAGATATGTCAAAGAAACCAAGGAATTTTTATTTCTCAAACTAAGTATATCAGAGAAATGATAAAGAGGTTCAAAATCGAAGATTGCAAACTAGTTACCACTCCTATGAAAACCAGTTGAAAGTTGAGTGAAGATGATGATTCAAAGTCTCTATATTAGAGTAAATACAGGTCAATGATTGGTAGCTTACTATATGTGACAACATCCATACTAGTTGTAATAGAGGTAGTTGGAGAGGTGGCATGATTTCAAGCAACACCAAAGGAATCACATGTATAAGCAGTGACAAGGATTTTCAGATATCTTGAAGGAAAAGAAGAGTTTGGATTATGGTATCAAAAAGGAAATGATCTATCACTTATTTCCTACATAGATGCAGATTGGGCAGGTTTCATTAATTACTGACGAAGCACCAGTGGATCAATGTTCTACTTGGGTGAGTGTTTAGTATCATGGTTAAGAAGAAAACAATCATCAATATCTTTATCTGCAACCGAGGCAGAGTATATTTCAACAGCAACATGTTGTACACAGGTTCTATGGATGAAACGAACTCTGACAAATATATATGTTGACTATGATGAACCCATTCCAATCTATTGTGATAATACAAGCACCATCATTATCTCAAAGAACTCGATGTTGCACTCCAAGACAAAGCACATTCCAATCAAGTATCACTTTCTATGGGAATAGGTTGCAAAAAAGAACATCAAAGTTGAATATGTGGGCACAAAAGAACAAGTGGAAGACATCTTTACAAAACCACTTCCATGAGAAGCCTTTGAGTATCTTCGCTAGAGACTCAGAGTTATTTATACTCCAAAATGAATTATTTTGAATGCTTATCTTATACGTCTTAGATGTACATGAGGAAGCACCATAAATAGGACAGTTTAGTTTGGGAGATCAGTTTCAAGAAGATTCCATTCAGGGGGAGTATCCCCAAGGAAATTTTAGTTAGGGGGAGCAACCCCAGATGGAAAGATACATTTTCCATTGATGACAAATGGGGAGAGATTTATCAGATGCAGGATAGAAATGCTTGGATAGAGAGCACATAGGCATGTAGACAGGGGGATCATCCCAAGGAGAGTTCAATCAGAGGGAGCATCCCCAAATGGAGATACCCTTTTCCATTGATGTCAAAGGGGGAGAGATAGAAACATTGATCAGGAGTATAATCATGAATGTTATCCTGACTAAGTGTTGCCATCAATGTTGGTGTTGCAATCAATGCCAAAGGGTGAGATTGCCATAAAATTGGCATAGGTTGATGGAAAAGTGGTATGGATTGTTGCTTGTCATTGATTTCAACCATTGTAGAGTGATATTGTAGATTTATTTCAACTCTTAGTGATTGATGTCAACCCTTGGATAAAGTTCAGTAGCGAATTCTGGTAGCACAGAGGTTTGGGTAATGGGCCCAAGTTTGTTTGATGTATAATGGTATTATTTTTAATATATTTTAAGGTAATAATAATCTAGATGGGCAGTACATGTCATGCCATTTCCGGTGGTATGTGGAACATCACATAAATCCTCACGGTTAGAGAGTTCTGGCCATGTGAAGTTGGAGAACCCAGGTTTGGGTATTAGACCCAAGTTTTTTATATACATAATGGTATGAGTTTTGATATATTTGTAGGTAAGAATATTCTATATCGATATTACATGTCATTCCATTTCTAGTGGCATGTGGAATGTCACATAAATCCTCACGATTTGAGAGTTAATGGCCTTACGAATTTGGAGGACCCTCATATGTTGGCTTGAAGCCCCAAAAGGTCAAAGTAGTCAAAGTGGTTTAAGAGATTTTAGAAGGTAAATAATAAAATGAAGTGATGAGTGTACTATAATTCAAATTGAATACAAAATAAATTCTTTAAGTAATAAAGTTAATGGATAAATTAATAAGTTGACAAGTGGTTAGAAGTGGGTTAGCCCTAAAATAAAGAAAGTGGTTTAAGATGGTTAGAAGGTAACCCCTTGAGGTAAAGTGAAGAGATGAGTGTACTATAANTCATGAAGTCTCAGATAATGAAGAAAGAAGAAGAGGTTGACAATATTGAAGAAGAAGTTGTCACACTAAGAGTCAAAATCGTCAATCTCAACAAGAACGTTGAAGAGACAGAAACATCCACATCAGTGGTAGAGAATGAAGAGAACCACTCTACATTGCTAGAAAAGAAGAATGAAGAAAATAGAAAGAGTTATGCAGAAGTGCTGAAAGGAAGAAATCATGGTCAACTTGAAAATAAGAAAACTAATAAAGATACATCTTCAAGAAGACAATCCATGTTCAAGCCACAATGAAGCTTCAATCATGATCATAATCATTCAAGGCATAAATTCAGAAGGACTATACCACAAAGAATATCATTCACTCTAACATATGCAAATTTCTTTTATATTCATTGTTTTTATTGTACCAACTTTGGACATAAGGTTATATATTGCAGGGATTATAAAATAAATGTTCAAGCAAGAAATGCCTATGTGGCCCCACGTAACATTGAATGTTACAAATGTCATAACTATGGACACATAGCTCGTGATTGTAGAAGCATGATCGATACTTCCATGAAAGAGAACACTAATATCAGATATAAGAAAGTATGGATAACAAAATAGGAAGAACATGTGAAAAAAGACCAGGTCCCAAAGATCACAAGATTGGCAATAAAACGATATGAAGAAAAATCTACAAAGAAAAAGAAGGATGTCAGATATAGAAAGTTTTGGAAAATAAATGAAAGTAAATAAGGAACAAGTTCAAGAGATTGTACTTTAAGGTATTGTAGTGAAACATGAATCCATAGACAGAAACAAAGGAGTCATAGCTTAGAGAGATGATGAATCTAGCAATGAAGATGATGATGAATACACATCAGAGTAGGAATTGTACTGAGCCATCTGTCTTAGAGATTCCCAGGTAATATGAATATTAGACAGGGGGAGTCTAAGTGATAAATATGACAAACCAAAGAACCATCCTTCGAGAAGCTTGCAGATTTTGAGAAGACAGATCCAGAGAAATTAATTAGAAGAAGTACACTTTGATAGATTAACCAAGACTTCATGATAGTATACTGATAAATGGGTTAGCATTATGGACAGTTGTGCAAGTAGAGTCTTAGACGGTATGGACAGAGACAGATTTGTAAGAATACTTAGTAGGTTTTGATAGATATATGACAGTGGACGAGAGAATGGATTCATAGATTGATTCAGAGAGTGGTTCAGAGACAAAGAAACATTATCATAATGGATTATAATTACATATGAAATGGCTCGAACAATGCTAATGGATTCCAAATTGACAGATATTTTTTGGACACATGTAGTGCATAAAATAGTTCACATTCAAAACAGAGTAATGCTCAGAAACAACAATAACAAAACTCCCTACGAACTATGGAAAGGAAGCACAGACAACAACATATACATCAAGGTAACTCAAGGTAGTATTTTATTAATTGAAATTTATGTTGATGATATTGTTTTTATAAGTACTAATGACAAGTTAAGCCAAAAATTTGCAAAGGATATGCATAATGAATTTGAAATTTCATTACCTGGAGAACTATCCTTCTTTCTGGGTCTTTAGATATGTCAAAGAAACCAAGGAATTTTTATTTCTCAAACTAAGTATATCAGAGAAATGATAAAGAGGTTCAAAATCGAAGATTGCAAACTAGTTACCACTCCTATGAAAACCAGTTGAAAGTTGAGTGAAGATGATGATTCAAAGTCTCTATATTAGAGTAAATACAGGTCAATGATTGGTAGCTTACTATATGTGACAACATCCATACTAGTTGTAATAGAGGTAGTTGGAGAGGTGGCATGATTTCAAGCAACACCAAAGGAATCACATGTATAAGCAGTGACAAGGATTTTCAGATATCTTGAAGGAAAAGAAGAGTTTGGATTATGGTATCAAAAAGGAAATGATCTATCACTTATTTCCTACATAGATGCAGATTGGGCAGGTTTCATTAATTACTGACGAAGCACCAGTGGATCAATGTTCTACTTGGGTGAGTGTTTAGTATCATGGTTAAGAAGAAAACAATCATCAATATCTTTATCTGCAACCGAGGCAGAGTATATTTCAACAGCAACATGTTGTACACAGGTTCTATGGATGAAACGAACTCTGACAAATATATATGTTGACTATGATGAACCCATTCCAATCTATTGTGATAATACAAGCACCATCATTATCTCAAAGAACTCGATGTTGCACTCCAAGACAAAGCACATTCCAATCAAGTATCACTTTCTATGGGAATAGGTTGCAAAAAAGAACATCAAAGTTGAATATGTGGGCACAAAAGAACAAGTGGAAGACATCTTTACAAAACCACTTCCATGAGAAGCCTTTGAGTATCTTCGCTAGAGACTCAGAGTTATTTATACTCCAAAATGAATTATTTTGAATGCTTATCTTATACGTCTTAGATGTACATGAGGAAGCACCATAAATAGGACAGTTTAGTTTGGGAGATCAGTTTCAAGAAGATTCCATTCAGGGGGAGTATCCCCAAGGAAATTTTAGTTAGGGGGAGCAACCCCAGATGGAAAGATACATTTTCCATTGATGACAAATGGGGAGAGATTTATCAGATGCAGGATAGAAATGCTTGGATAGAGAGCACATAGGCATGTAGACAGGGGGATCATCCCAAGGAGAGTTCAATCAGAGGGAGCATCCCCAAATGGAGATACCCTTTTCCATTGATGTCAAAGGGGGAGAGATAGAAACATTGATCAGGAGTATAATCATGAATGTTATCCTGACTAAGTGTTGCCATCAATGTTGGTGTTGCAATCAATGCCAAAGGGTGAGATTGCCATAAAATTGGCATAGGTTGATGGAAAAGTGGTATGGATTGTTGCTTGTCATTGATTTCAACCATTGTAGAGTGATATTGTAGATTTATTTCAACTCTTAGTGATTGATGTCAACCCTTGGATAAAGTTCAGTAGCGAATTCTGGTAGCACAGAGGTTTGGGTAATGGGCCCAAGTTTGTTTGATGTATAATGGTATTATTTTTAATATATTTTAAGGTAATAATAATCTAGATGGGCAGTACATGTCATGCCATTTCCGGTGGTATGTGGAACATCACATAAATCCTCACGGTTAGAGAGTTCTGGCCATGTGAAGTTGGAGAACCCAGGTTTGGGTATTAGACCCAAGTTTTTTATATACATAATGGTATGAGTTTTGATATATTTGTAGGTAAGAATATTCTATATCGATATTACATGTCATTCCATTTCTAGTGGCATGTGGAATGTCACATAAATCCTCACGATTTGAGAGTTAATGGCCTTACGAATTTGGAGGACCCTCATATGTTGGCTTGAAGCCCCAAAAGGTCAAAGTAGTCAAAGTGGTTTAAGAGATTTTAGAAGGTAAATAATAAAATGAAGTGATGAGTGTACTATAATTCAAATTGAATACAAAATAAATTCTTTAAGTAATAAAGTTAATGGATAAATTAATAAGTTGACAAGTGGTTAGAAGTGGGTTAGCCCTAAAATAAAGAAAGTGGTTTAAGATGGTTAGAAGGTAACCCCTTGAGGTAAAGTGAAGAGATGAGTGTACTATAANTGAGTTCAGAGTGGTTCCGAGTGAAAAGTTGGTGAAAGCTCAGGAGGGAGAGTTCCTAGCTAGTATTGTGGAACAGACCCAGGTGAAGCCCGAACGGGAGAAGTTTCGGAGCGAATGACTCTTCAAAAGGAAGAGAATTGACGACTTGAACTCCTGGGAAGGAGTTAACCTGCAAGCGCAAGTAGAACCTGGTTGCTATCGCACATCGGCATATCGGGGTTGGTGAGTGCAAGAGTTGCATGCACGTTGATATCGCGGGTAGTGAGTTCCAGTTTCCGAGGAAACAATGACTTTCGGAGGAACACGTGGCACATAATCTCAGGACGTTGGGTCTTGGGAGTTGAAGGGCAAGCAATTGGTCTCATAAGTCGCGAAATCGCGAGGGGGCGAGATAGCGATGCTCGGGTATCGGTGACTCGGACCTCGAAAGTCGAAGTGAAATTACTTTGGACTCGCAAGAAGTGAAGCTGCAAGATCGCGAGATCGTGAGTCTCGGTATCTCGACACATTGGGTATCAGGAGTTGGAATCCCGAGTGGTTGGGAGCACGAAAGGCGAAGTCTCGATCCCCAAAGTAGAGAAGAAGAGAACAGAGAGGAGTGAACTGTGGATGTATAGAATTCGATAGGAAGGAAGGAGAACCGTTGAGTTCTTCGGGCCCGTGGGAAGCGAAGGTCCTAGTGAAAGCGACTGTGTCGTCGAGGGCAAGAGGGGTTGCGCCACAAGGTGAAGTAAAGAAGGCTGAAATTCAAGGGAGGATAAAATCTTTTGATGATGCTTTCTAAGGTATGTTATTTACAGGTCATCTCACCATTTTCACAATAATTTTTTTTCTAGAATGATTAAAAACATGAAATTGATAGGCCATTGTGAAAACATATCCAAGTAGTTGTGGTACTAATTTCATCTTGTGGGTAGTTATATTTTTGGAATTACACTCCGTGGAAAATATGGTTTGTGGCTAGTCCCGAAACTAGTCTAAAACATGTGTTTCGGGTATAAACGTCATAACTTCTTCATAACATATCCAAATTAAGTAAGACCAAATGTGTTGGTTAGAGTATATTCTTTAGTATTTTTTGTAAACTTTTCATATCCATACAACAAATATTCTATGCAGGGCACGCTCTACAAGTTCACTCTCTAGAATAAGACAAAATTCAACAAGGTCTGACATTTTTTCTATAAATCCTTTTCTAAGAAGTTTCGAGTAGTGACACCTGGATAAATTGCATAAAACAAACTGAAGAACATTATGTACTATTTTCATATATTTTTTTACTACATGTACAGAGTTATGATTATTTCAAGTTAGGGTTGTTGACTAATCCAAAACTAGTAATGTGAGACTAAAGAAAAGTTTGATAAAAATGCTAGTCTATTATTGTTAAAGTTAAGGAAGGTTTGCAGGTATGTGATCATATACACCAGGTCTATTACAGAGTTACAAATCAGATTCGGGTGATGAAATTGATGAGGGATTTTTGTTGAGGTGTATTTCGGGTACATGGTTGATACAAGTAGTTGATGAGTTGGCACATACATGAAGTTTATAGTTGATGATGTTGGTATATCTTGATGAGTCATAGTTGATGAGTAGTTGATACATGATTGGTACATACTTGGTACATGGTTGGAGGCACTTGTTAGTAGTATTGTTAACACATGGTTTATGGATGATGTAGCANGAGACAAGGTGATGCAGGAGCATCTACGACGTCATAAAACAAGCAGCGCGGGGACAAAGAGATACAGCTGGACAGTGCCAGCACATACATTTTTGAATTACTTTGAAGATTGTTGTGCCGCCATTTAACTGAAGGCATTCAAAGCTTAGCGCACTTGTATTATGATATAGATAGGAAGGCATTTAATAGTTTTAATGTTGTTAGATAGGAATTAGCTGTGGATTAGACAGTTTTACTTTCGGGAGGGAAAACAAATATAGGCACCCTCCTTTGTATAATTGAGGGGATTATTATTCAGCATTAGCATAGAGGAGCAAGGGAGAGCGAGCAGAGAACTTGTGAAGAACACCCATGTACAGATATTGAGTTAATAGTAAAGCTTTGATTCCATTCCATGGCTATGATTATTCTCTGTGTGTTGTTGATATTATGTTGTTGCATATTTACTTCTTGCTTTGCTTATTGTCTATATGTTGCTTCTGTGATTGCATGGCAAGTTTGAAATCTGAGAGAATGAGAGAATGAGTTTCAATCATTTCTCTATTTAAGTTGGGAGATTCCTGCATAGAGTGCAGTGGAATACCTCCGCATAGAGTGCGTGAGGAGGCTGAACAGTTAATATCTCAACTTTGTTTGCTCAGAAGTCATGCTGAGTTATTCAAACCGTGCAGGTGAAGTGCAGGTCGAGTTGAAGTCTCAGAGTCAAGCCTGGGAAGAGAAGAACAGGAGGGTTGTGGTTAAATTCCATGGATATGTTTATTTTTTGTGTGTTGTTGGCTTTATGCCTTTGCATATTTGCTTCCTGTTACTTACTTCTTTCATATGATGCTTATGTGATCTTATGGAAGAATTGAGTTCAGAGTGGTTCCGAGTGAAAAGTTGGTGAAAGCTCAGGAGGGAGAGTTCCTAGCTAGTATTGTGGAACAGACCCAGGTGAAGCTCGAACGGGAGAAGTTTTAGAACGAATGACTCTTCAAAAGGAAGAGAATCGATGACTTGAACTCCTAGGAAGGAGTTAACCTGCAAGCGCAAGTAGAACCTGGTTGCTATCGCACATCGGCATATCGGGGTTGGCGAGTGCAAGAGTTGCATGCACGTTGATATCGCGGGTAGTGAGTTCCAGTTTCCAAGGAAACACTGACTTTCGGAGGAACACGTGGCACATAATCTCGGGACGTCGGGTCTCGGGAGTTGAAGGGCAAGCAATTGGTCTCATAAGTCGCGAACTCGCGAGGGGGCGAGATAGCGATGCTCGGGTATCGGTGACTCGGACCTCGGAAGTCGAAGTGAAATTACTTTGGACTCGCGAGAAGCGAAGCTGGGAGATCGCGAGATCATGAGTCTCGGTATCTCGGAACATCAGGTATCGGGAGTTGGAATCCCGAGTGGTTGGGAGCACGAAAGGCGAAGTCCCGATCCCCGAAGTAGAGAAGAAGAGAACAGAGAGGAGTGAACTGTGGGTGTAGAGAATTCGATAGGAAGGAAGGAGAACCGTTGAGTTCTTCGGGCCCATGGGAAGCGAAGGTCTTGGTGAAAGTGACTGTGTCGTCGAGGGAAAT
The DNA here is from genome assembly GCA_000966675.3 of Picea glauca. Taxonomy (NCBI): domain Eukaryota; kingdom Viridiplantae; phylum Streptophyta; class Pinopsida; order Pinales; family Pinaceae; genus Picea; species Picea glauca. The sequence goes on along the minus strand of JZKD02S0694599.1, from coordinate 978 downwards.
AGGGGTTGCACCACAAGGTGAAGTAAAGAAGGCTGAAATTCAAGGGAGGATAAAATCTTTTGATGATGCTTTTTAAGGTATGTTATTTACAGGTCATCTCACCATTTTCACAATAATTTTTTTTCTAGAATGATTAAAAACATGAAATTGATAGGCCATTGTGAAAACATATCCAAGTAGTTGTGGTACTAATTTCATCTTGTGGGTAGTTATATTTTTGGAATTACACTCCGTGGAAAATATGGTTTGTGGCTAGTCCCGAAACTAGTCTAAAACATGTGTTTCGGGTATAAACGTCATAACTTCTTCATAACATATCCAAATTAAGTAAGACCAAATGTGTTGGTTAGAGTATATTCTTTAGTATTTTTTGTAAACTTTTCATATCCATACAACAAATATTCTATGCAGGGCACGCTCTACAAGTTCACTCTCTAGAATAAGACAAAATTCAACAAGGTCTGACATTTTTTCTATAAATCCTTTTCTAAGAAGTTTCGAGTAGTGACACCTGGATAAATTGCATAAAACAAACTGAAGAACATTATGTACTATTTTCATATATTTTTTTACTACATGTACAGAGTTATGATTATTTCAAGTTAGGGTTGTTGACTAATCCAAAACTAGTAATGTGAGACTAAAGAAAAGTTTGATAAAAATGCTAGTCTATTATTGTTAAAGTTAAGGAAGGTTTGCAGGTATGTGATCATATACACCAGGTCTATTACAGAGTTACAAATCAGATTCGGGTGATGAAATTGATGAGGGATTTTTGTTGAGGTGTATTTCGGGTACATGGTTGATACAAGTAGTTGATGAGTTGGCACATACATGAAGTTTATAGTTGATGATGTTGGTATATCTTGATGAGTCATAGTTGATGAGTAGTTGATACATGATTGGTACATACTTGGTACATGGTTGGAGGCACTTGTTAGTAGTATTGTTAACACATGGTTTATGGATGATGTAGCA
>JZKD02S0694598.1:247827-261133 GCA_000966675.3 Picea glauca | reverse complement strand
GGAGCTTGTGCCAAGTTGGCACCCCGGTATTGTGGACCCTTTGAGGTTCTAGATAGAGTGGGACCTGTAGCCTATCGACTAGCACTTCCTCCCACAGTAAAAGCACATAATGTTTTCCATGCTTCATTATTGAAGAAATGTGTACATGATGCTAATCATATAATTGACTGGTCTGTAATCCGGGTGGAACTGGAGGGAGAATTTCTACCAAAACTCCAATGCATATTGGACCGAAAGGAAACCCCACTCTGGAACCGAACCATTGCACAGGTAAAGGTGCAATGGAGACATTTTGGCCTAGATGAGGCTACATGGGAAATGGAGGATGCCATGAGACAAGCATATCTGATTTTGTTTACTTCTGTACATGCAATTCATGTTAAAAGATAAGAATATCGGGGATGATGTTCCTTTAAGGGGGAGGGAATTGTAACACCCTGTTTCCCCCAGTTTGTAAAAATAACTAGACTGGCCAAGAACTATGGCAAACTTAGAAATGTGAATATGTATTATATGAATAATATTATGAATTTATATTGCAGGACTGCTGAGAGGGGATGTGCAGAAAAAGAGACCACGATGGCGGTGGAAGGCACCTGGAAAGGTGGCGTTAACTTCCACCGAGAATCAATACCGTATTTGGACTTCATTGGCCCGGAGAACCAAAAGCGGCTTGCTGGCCCCGAATTAAATGTCTCGCAGGCTGGTAGGAAGATGGATCCTCAGGAATTAATGAGGGATGGGGAGGTGAACCGCCCATCCGGAGAGTCGTCAGCCCTGACCAGCGTGAGGGAAATCACACCACACGCAACCTCGCAAGAGGATAAGGCGTGGGGTAGAAGCAATTGGGGGCAGACGCGAGGGGAGGAAGAGAACTCTGCCGATATCTAGAATGAGTGATAGTAGAGAGGAAGGAGAGTAACCTTCGCTTCTAGTCACTGGCAAACAGAGACACAGTCTCACAACATCATGGTCTCAGCTCGGGGGTGGCTAGTGGTAAATCCGCTGGAGTCGTTGAGCCTACAGTTGGGTGGAAACGAGCACCCCTCTGAACAGTTGCATAACCCCTGGTGTTATTTCTGATAAGTGTTTTGCCTTTGGCATCTTGATATATATATATTTATTCTGACATTTATGTTTATAAGCTGTGAAATGGTAAATGATTTCAGAGTAGGATTGTCTGTATGGTGTTTTGATTGGTACTGGTAGATGCATGTTTATAATGGAAAGACTACGTATGGCTTATGTCTTCATAAATCGCTATTTATATGCATACTGATCTAATTCAGACTGCATGTCTGATTCATGGGAGAAAGGTACCCTTATCTGCCTCAGATAGTACCCTGGGTAAAAACCTCCCCATAGAGATACCCTCCTTGAAAATCCCATCAAGAACCGGGAAAGAGAATGTGCAGGTGCAAGGCCTTAGTAACCCTGCACGAGGAGGAACGATCCTCTTGAAAACTCGAGATGGCAGCATAAGGATGAAGTATCAAATTGATGGACAAGATCCCGTCGGGAGATCTGTAGTCACTCATGACCGTCAGATCGGAAGGAGAAGATGGAGTGTTAAGTGCCTTAAACCTAAATAGGTGTTGATCGATGGATGAGATTCCATCGGGAAACCTATGGTCACACATGACCGTTAGATTGGTAGGAGTAAGTAGGGTGTTAGATGCCTTACCCCTTTGTTTTCTTTGTCTTCGTGGGTAGCGAAGAAATCATGACCGTAGATCCCCAAGGTCCATGGGAGTATCTGGACCGTTGATTTTTCCACGTCTAGGAAGTCGTCGAAGAATGCACAGGTAGAAACCAATTTGAGCCGTCGGATCTTGGCTGGAAAACCCGACAGCCGTTGGATCTGTCAAGAGTTACCCAAGGGTTAAACCCCCAGTGAATAGGGGCGAAAGCCCCGAAATAGATCTAGACCGTCCGAACGACGAGGGCCACGTGTCGAGAGATTTCCCATTTCAGGAAATCGGGAATCGAGAACTCGGGAGTCCTGGTGATGAGTGATCGGGAATTTCCATGGTGGAAACCCCGGGACAGATTTGAGCCGTCCGATTTAAGGNCCAATGCATATTGGACCGAAAGGAAACCCCACTCTGGAACCGAACCATTGCACAGGTAAAGGTGCAATGGAGACATTTTGGCCTAGATGAGGCTACATGGGAAATGGAGGATGCCATGAGACAAGCATATCTGATTTTGTTTACTTCTGTACATGCAATTCATGTTAAAAGATAAGAATATCGGGGATGATGTTCCTTTAAGGGGGAGGGAATTGTAACACCCTGTTTCCCCCAGTTTGTAAAAATAACTAGACTGGCCAAGAACTATGGCAAACTTAGAAATGTGAATATGTATTATATGAATAATATTATGAATTTATATTGCAGGACTGCTGAGAGGGGATGTGCAGAAAAAGAGACCACGATGGAAGTGGAAGGCACCTGGAAAGGTGGCGTTAACTTCCACCGAGAATCAATACCGTATTTGGACTTCATTGGCCCGGAGAACCAAAAGCGGCTTGTTAGCCCCGAATTAAATGTCTCGCAGGCTGGTAGGAAGATGGATCCTCAAGAATTAATGAGGGATGGGGAGGTGAACCGCCCATCCGGAGAGTCGTCAGGCCTGACCAGCGCGAGGGAAATCACACCACACGCAACCTCGCAAGAGGATAAGGCGTGGGGTAGAAGCAATTGGGGGCAGACGTGAGGGGAGGAAGAGAACTTTGCCGATATCCAGAATGAGTGATAGCAGAGAGGAAGGAGAGTAACCTTCGCTTCTAGTCACTGGCAAACAGAGACGCAGTCTCACAATATCATGGTCTCAACTCGGGGGTGGCTAGTGGTAAATCCGTTGGAGTCGTTGAGCCTACAGTTGGGTGGAAACGAGCACCCCTCTGAACAGTTGCATAACCCCTGGTGTTATTTCTGATAAGTGTTTTTCCTTTGGCATCTTGATATATATATATTTATTCTGACATTTATGTTTATAAGCTGTGAAATGGTAAGTGATTTCAGAGTAGGATTGTCTGTATGGTGTTTTGATTGGTACTGGTAGATGCATGTTTATAATGGAAAGACTACGTATGGCTTATGTCTTCATAAATCACTATTTATATGCATACTGATCTAATTCAGACTGCATGTCTGATTCATGGGAGAAAGGTACCCTTATCTGCCTCAGATAGTACCCTGGGTAAAAACCTCCCCATAGAGATACCCTCCTTGAAAATCCCATCAAGAACCGGGAAAGAGAATGTGCAGGTGCAAGGCCTTAGTAACCCTGCACGAGGAGGAACGATCCTCTTGAAAACTCGAGATGGCAGCATAAGGATGAAGTATCGAATTGATGGACGAGATCCCGTCAGGAGATCTGTAGTCACTCATGACCGTCAGATCGGAAGGAGAAGATGGAGTGTTAAGTGCCTTAAACCTAAATAGGTGTTGATCGACAGATGAGATTCCATCGGGAAACCTGTGGTCACGCATGACCGTTAGATTGGTAGGAGTAAGTAGGGTGTTAGATGCCTTACCCCTTTGTTTTCTTTGTCTTCATGGGTAGCGAAGAAATCAGGACCGTAGATCCCCAAGGTCCATGGGAGTATCTGGACCGTTGATTTTTCCACGTCTAGGAAGTCGTGGAAGAATGCACAGGTAGAAACCAATTTGCGCCGTCGGATCTTGGCTGGAAAACGCAACAGCCGTTGGATCTGTCAGAAGTTACCCGAGGGTTAAACCCCCAGTGAATAGGGGCGAAAGCCCCGAAATAGATCTAGACCGTCCGAACGACGAGGGCCACGTGTCAAGAGATTTCCCATTTCAGGAAATCGGGAATCGAGAACTCGGGAGTCCTGGTGATGAGTGATCGGGAATTTCCATGGTGGAAACCCCGGGACAGATTTGAGCCGTCCGATTTAAGGAGGCTACGTGTCGAGAGATTACCCATTTCATGAAATCGGGAGTTGAGAACTCGGGAGTTATCGTGATGAGAGATTGGGACTTTCCATTGTGGAAACCCTGGAACAGATCTGGACCGTCCGATTTAAGGGGGCCATGTGTCGCGAGATTTCTCATTTTGGGAAATCAGGATTTGCGAACTCGGGAGTCCTGGTGATGAGAGATCGGGACTTTCCATGGTGGAAGCCCCAGGACAGATCTGGGCGGTTCAATTTAAGGGGGCTACGTGTCGAGAGATTACCCATTTCGGGAAATCGGGGATCAGGGATTCGAGAGTTCCGTTGACAAGAACTCGGGCCCTCGCCTCGATAAATCCTGACCTATGATATCGAGACNTTCCAATTAAAATCTCATGGATAATTCATTATAGTTGGTAGAAATTGTACCTAATGTTCTCAACCATTGAATACCTAGAAAAACATCTACACCTCCAATGAGAATGACATAGATTGGTATTTCAAAATTATATACTCCCATACTTAGTTTAATGTTGTGGCAATCCACTAATCTTTTATGAATGAAGTTATGGGTACTACTTGATTCAATGAGCATTGTCTAGCAAATTAATTACCTTTAAATGTTGACCATTAATTCATCAATTAGGGAGCATAATTTTAGAGACTTGAGCACTATATATGCAGATACTAGAACACTAATGACTATCTAATCTATTAATTAAATGAAGCTATACTTCTAACATTGACTAACATCAATTACTCGAGATGCCTCTGAGTCTTGCGTTTTTAATCTATTTCTTTATGTTTGAAAAAAACAATATCTTAGTGAATGTGAAGTAGTTTTAAGTCTTATTCCAAAAGCATAAAATGGTTTTAACCTAAATAGTATCTCCAAAAAAAATTAATAGTACTAGAGTTATGTGCATTCAAGTTACATGTAACCTTCGTACCATACATAAAACCATATAAAATTCCTACCACCCAATAACCAATATGAAGAACCGTATTGTCAGTCTAACTCTAATTTACACACTTAGCTAAAACGCTCTTTGCCTAGAAAAGATGTATGATAAACAAGGATTACAACAATGTTTACGGTGAATGAAGTTTCCAGATTTCTTGAGAAATATCCGTTCTTACTAAACGTTATGCAATATCTGCCAAGCGTCATTCAATCAAGAGGTCGGCAGATAATGAAGTATACGCACGCAAGATCCCACCAACCAGATTAAGATAAACAGATTTTGTGGTCAGTAATAAAATGGAAAATGGAAAGCAAATCCCACTGCCCAGCTTTAGATAAACAAATTTTGTGGTCAGTAGACGGAGTGCAACATTTATAAAAGGCCGAACTCGGAAGCAAAATTCCATAAGTTGAATCAGAAGATGGAAGCGGCCGTCCTGCGATCCTTGAGCAGCAGCTCTTTCGTTGTGAGAGGCATCGCCTCAATCGCCACGGCGATCTACGAACTGTTAAGGCGATGGTTGCTCTGGACGATGGCTGCCGGTCCGATCCCTAGTCATGTTGCCATCATCATGGACGGGAATCGAAGATACGCAGCCCGTCGTCAGATGGAAAAGACGAGCGGCCATGAATTTGGATACAACACCCTCATGTACATCTTGAGGGATTGCTATGAATTGGGTGTTAAGTGCGTCAGCGTGTACGCCTTCAGCGTCGAGAATTTCAAGCGCTCGGAGGAAGAAGTGGCGATGCTGATGAATCTGATGCAGGAGAAGCTGGAAGGGCTGATAGAGAAGGGAAGTATGATCAGAGAATATGGAATTCGCGTGCAGATACTTGGAGAGCTGAGCCTTCTCCCTGAGCGCGTGAGGAGAGCCGCAGAGGAAGCCATGGCTGTCACCAAAGACAGTGACAAAGCCATTCTTAATATTTTCGCTCCTTACACTTCCACTCGGGAAATTGTCAGAGCCGTGGAAGACGTCTGCGATGAAGTTATAACCCCGAGGAGGCTTCAAGTTTCTGAAAAAACCCAATTCTCTAACGATGGTTTTCATCGCCACCACGACGAGGGCGCAGCCTCTGAAGAAATTCATGATCTCGAATCATCAGTTACAGCAGAGGAGATTGAGCGTCATCTGTACACGGCAAACTGTCCGGAACCCCAACTGTTGATCAGGACATCTGGGGAGATAAGGTTGAGTAACTTTCTGTTGTGGCAATCTTCCTTCTCGTTGCTGCATGTGACACCCATTCTGTGGCCTGAGTTTAGATTCCGTCATTTGTTGATGGCGATTGTGGAATATCAGAGAGCCTATCCTTTGCTCCAGGAAAAGCAAAGGCAGCAAAAATGGCTGACCACATGCACTGCATAATTACATCCTCGCCGTTGAGGGCAAGGCAAAGGAAGCATTAGTCTGTTCATCAGTACTGGTGCTATTCCAACTAGAGCACTGCATCTGCAGATTCATAGTACATAATGTATTGTCAATTAAACTTCAATAAATATGCCATGTTTTTCTGCCTTTTGCCTTGAATTGAATTGTTGTTTGTGTTGTGTTGTGTTATAATAGCATATGAGTGTTGATTGAAATATGAAGAAGTAATTGTTTAATAATAATAATAAATAATATATTTTTAAGGTCAAGATTAAGTTAGGCATTAAATTGGTGTATGAGATCGTTTTAGTTTAATAATTTTATTGGTAAAGTCTAAAAAGATATACATATCTTACCCCTCAAAACACAAGTTTTTAACTATTAAACCCATTAAAATTATATAAGAAAAAAACCCATTAAATTTATATAAAAAAAACATATTTATTAAAAAAATTATTTTTTTTTTTCAAAAATTTCCCTTACAATCCATGGAAACCCACTCAAATTATATAAAAAGAAAGACATTTATACAAAAATTTCTCTTCCTCTGGTTTTTCAAAAATTTTCCTTACTATCCATGGGAACTTCTCGTCCTGACAACAAAATCGATCAGAAGTAGACAATTCCATGTCGATTGATGTGATTCTGCATAATTGATCGCAAGACGTCAATTGTTCGAGGTTGGAACCACATGACTAAGTGACAAAACTAGAAGGTAATTGGTTAACCATGATTTATGATGCCGGCTTAGTCTCAGCAAATGAAAATATTTTCCTAGTTTAATGTTTTTGTTTTATGAAGTGATTAAAAAAATTTGGAAATTTGTTTGAAAGTTGATCAAAAATTATTAGATCTTTAGATTTGAGTGATTATTTTTGTGTAATCTTAATGTTTCAAAGGTTTTTCAATATGTTGAATCCATTTCTATATTTAAAAATAGATTTTAAACAACAAAAAATAGTAGTTTCTTATAATCCTAGTGTCCGGGTTTTTCAGCACATTAAATCCATTTATGCATTCAGAAAGGCAATTTAAACAAAAAAAATAGAGATTTTATCCAAATTTACATCCCCCAATTTCCAGAAAACCCAAAAGGTAAAACTTTTAGCCAGCCCCAAAAACTAAAAGATAAAACAAGACAACCCCTATTAATTCCAATTTATTTAAACAAACCTACAGATTTGGAAAAGTAATCAGCTTATTAACATAGTTAAATTAGCTGGATGTAGACCTATTGACAATTGTCGTGTAAATGGAAGGAAGTGCTCCATACTTACTGGCTATGTGAATGCACCTGAAGATTATAAAGACAGTAAAGAAAAATCAACCCATATCACGTGAAAACATAATATTCAAACTTGAATAATAACATCAATTCAAAGCCATAAAATATTTATGATTAAGAAGTGATATATTTTAAACAAACTGTGAAACATAGACATAATCAGCACTGTAGTACGTGTAAGAGAAAATGCCTTTGATATCACATATCTTTGGATCAGAGAAAATGTCCAAATACCACGAAGATATTGTACTGTGGTCCGTGTCAGTGAAAACGCCTTTGATATCACATATCCTTAGTGCATGGAAAACGTCCAAATACCATCAAGATACTGTAAAAACCATCCAGATACCATCTATGGAAAAATATAACCATCAAAACAACCATATACCATCTATGGAAAAATATAACCATCAAAACAACCATGATCACTCACGTTATAAATTAGTTTTATGAAGTTTAATACGGAAATCTTCGGAAGGCAACATGCAAGTATATTTCTCTGTCTATATATTTATAAATTGACATAAATGCTTATTTCATGCATAGTATGTTCTGTGTCTTTCTTTCTGTAGACTTGATACCCAAGCGACCCATTGCCCTTCCTTTCGAGTACTACATCCTAAAAAAAAAGGGAGTTTTCTGTACTTTTCTACTTTTGTTTCTTGAATTGCTTGTCGATAATAACAAAAGTTTGGATTGTTATGAATAAGTAATGAATATTTTTTGTCAAAATATAATAATTGAGAATTGTTTGTTATTCAAAATGTATAATGAACCGTAAGATGAATGGAACTATATATACATAAATATAATATAAATATAATAATAAATAATATATTAGATAATAAATATAATACAAATATAATAATACATAATAATAAATACATAATACAACTTTTTATATTTAGATGTTGTTATTGGTGAAATTCATTGATTACGTAATTAATTCTACATATTGAAAGTAGTGAAGGGAGCAATAACACTTCAATTCTATCAATCAAAAATAAGAAACACAAATATTTTTATTATATCCAAAAATATATATTTATTTTCCTATGTTAAACATTACATTGCATACACAAATTTATGGTAAAAAGCAAATTAATGTCAAATCAAAAGCAAACTCATTGCTATAGTCCCATGGCAGAGACTAATAACACTTGAGTTTTAACTTGTAATCTTTTAGAAAAAAACATATGTTCTTAACCATTAGTTCTACTCTCTCACACTTAATTCATACATACATAACTCTTTTAAATAACTAAATTATACTATTTTATTTCATTACTTATACATAACTCTTTTAAATAATCATCATACTATTCTGGTTCATTACTTATTTTGTTTAATAAATTTTTTTAATCTTCCTATACAACCTATTTAACATTTAAAATTCAAATTTATATTAATTATCTCTAAAAAAAAATTAATTAAATATGATTCAACTAATATGAATAATGATAATCTATTTAACATATGTAAATTTAATTGATATTTATTATACTATATRGAAAATGGATTACATTATTATTTTAGCTATCATTAACAATGTTTTAAATTCAAATAAAGATGTGTGCATATAAATAAATTTTTAAAGCAATTTTCATTTTGATATGAAATTTTCATTTTCAAAAATGAATTTGGACTAATACTAAAATAAACATGTGGTAATTGTATTATTATAAAGTGTCGATCCACATTCGTTGATCAATGTTAGTACATATATGCTCATCCTTATTCTTTTTCCCTTGTTTTTCTTTGCTTCTTGAACTTTTTTTATTTAGTCATTTTTCCCTTTCGAATGCAGGTTATGGATTAGGCTACTATCAAATTCTCAGATCTGTAGACTCGCAAACCTGTGTATCTATACTTAGTTATTTTTATTCTTTCGTAATCCCAACACTCAATCGTTTTTCAAGCAATGTCGGAGTCCCATTTCCACAGACCAACATGTTCTTGACCCACAATTTCCCTTGTCCCATGTCCTACAATCACACAACACTTAGAATGACCCATCTATCTCTGTGTCCTCCAAACTGCACAATTTACCTTTTTTTACTTAGCCATTTTCTTTACATGCAGATGCGGGACACCTACCTCTTCCACTTACCTTTCTCCTCAATCTTGTGTCCCGCAACCCACAATTTTTCATTCTACAAAATGACCCTCTCACTTTCTCGATATGCATAATGACATTTTCTTATACTCAGTCTATTTTCTCATTGCAAATACGAGAGTCATCCCCTTTCACCTTTTTCATTCCCCTTGTATTGTGCCCCACATCCCAAAATCCCACATTCACCATATTGTGCTCCCCATTCCATGTTATAAAATGTTATATCAATAGTAGCACTACCTATTGTTAAGAATATAAAACAATGTAAATAATGTCAAGTAGGAGAAAATAGTTGTATTGTGGACATACGCTAAATACACTCAGACGTGAAGACCACAAGTTCCAGTGGTCGCAGGAATACAAGTACTATAAGACCCTCCCTCCCACCGAGAAGAAAACAAACTAGGTCTAGACCTCAAGCATACCTCTGGCTGGTTGTGTTCCAAAGGTGACAAATTTCAAAGAGCTAGTTATTTTGTGTGCAGATAAATTTGATTCGGAAAGGAGAATAATTCAATTTCAAAGGAAATAGCCTATATCTTTGGCTCCTTTAGTGTTCAAAAGAATGCTACGAATACCAAATCCCACCATGCGGTTCAAGGATGAAGAAGCCATTGAAATACTCAAGGAACATAGAGGAGGGGGGGAGCTCTTTAAATAATATTTGATTGACCAAAGATCTAATACCAATGCCGCTAAGATTGAGGTAAGTTCCTCAAAGTATCTGTACAAGGAGTTTTCCTAGTTATTTTCTCATATAATTGGTTTGGAATCCATGGCCTCTATGCCAAAAAGTGTCATCTATATTCTCCATTTCATTTTTCATGAAGATGATCTTATTGATTGGGGTTGTCTTATTTCCAATTAAATTCCATTTCAACTAGGTGGTCTGAAAAGGACCCAAAAATTCTACATGACATCTTATTTGATTTTTTCCATAACTTATTGCCATGTTTTTGAAGACCTATTGAGGGCAAGAAGTGTCGAATTTAATATGGAGTTAGTCTTTTCCTAACATCCAACCCTTTGGAGGCACAAGGCTCAATATTTTTTCTACCCGATCCACAACAATTTTATCTCTGAATTTAATAAATTAATCTTCATCCCGAACACATCAAGACTATCACTTGAGGCTGCAACCTTTATCTCAGGGAAATGAATTTTTTAAACTACAAAGGATTTTAGTATCATAAGGTTATTTGGTTTCCAAGAGAAACCCTTTTGTCTTCTTTTCTATGTATCAGAAAGACACCTTGTTATAGAAGTATGAAAATAATATGAGTATTGTTCAACAATTGGTTTTCATTGATGTCAACCCTCGAAGCATTCGAGATATCCCAGAGTTGTGGTCAATATTTATGGTGAGTTAGTTTTCATTGATGTCAACCCTCAGAGCGTTTGAGATACCCCAGAGTTGTGGTCAATATTTATGGTGAGTTAGTTTTCATTGATGTCAAAAAAAGTGGTTGATGTTAGCAGATGTGATGGGTGCTTTTGATGAAGTCTACACGAATCCCAGAAGGTGTGGTCATGAGACCCGAAGTTGTTCAAGGAATAAGGACATGAAGGACAGTGAAAATACAGGTAACACACTCATAGATGGATATTACTCATCATGTCGTTTCCAATGGTAGTTGGTATGCCACGCAGTTCCTCACGGTCAGGGAGACATTCCCTCATGAAGTTGGAAGCCCCAAAGAATGGTTAAGAAGCCCCTAATTGGTTACAAGTCAATTAATGAAAGGGTAAAGTGGTTGTAACAAGAAAGTCAAGAAGCCCTAAAATTAAGGAAAGAAGTTACATAGAAAAAGTATAAATACACCTCAAGGAGTCCCTCGTAAGTACACACACACATTCATTAAATATCTATCTTATGAGAATATTTTGGTCTATTGGCGAATCTGAGGTTGAATATCAGGCAACGAAGAAAGTGCGAAGGAAGAGCTAAATTTTCGGAGCTGCAGAGAACTAGGGTTTTTTTCTAACCCTAATTAAGCAGGCCCTTGTGGGTCAACTTGAGCGTGTTACACAAGGCACACTCATGGGTCAGCTAGTACTTGTCATGTGAGGCCCCATGAGATAGAAGTTCTTAATCCCATGAGGCTAAGAAAAACTAGGGAATATGCTAGTTCCAGGTTGTTGAAGATTGAGGAAAGGTTACAGGTCAATATTAGAGAGTATTAGGTTAGCTATAGGATTAGAGGTAATTTTTAAGGGTTATGCCTATGTTGTTATGGCACATGATTAGTGGTGATGATACATGGTATGGTACACCTTGGTGATGACATGATACCTTGTTAGAAGAACACTCTTGGCTATCTTGATATTTGTTTTGGTATATGTCATGGTTATGTTTCATTATTAGAGACACAGCTTTGAGATGTTGGTACATGGTTAAAGTTCACACTTGGTATATGGTAGCACATGTATGAGATACACCTCTTGGTGATGTTGGTACTTGGTTGAGGTACACCATTGATAGTACTTGTTTGGCACATATTATGGTACATGGTTTATAGATGATTGGCATGTTGTTTGAGGTATATGGTTGATGATTTGGTGCATGGTTAGAGGCATTTGATGGTGATCTTGTTACATGCTTGGGTAATTTGTTGAGGCACTTCATTGTTGATATCATATAGTACATGATTTATACATGGTATGGTAGAGGTTTGATGCATGATATGGTACATGATTGATACATCGTATGGTACAAGTTTTGGTGCATTGTTGATGCACAATTTGGTACAGGTGTTGGTGCATTGTTGATGCACAGTTTGGTACATGTTTTGGTGCATGGTTGATGCACAGTTTGGTACAGGTGTTGGTGCATGATTTATGCATGGTTGATACAGATTGATGTACATGGTTAATGTACATGGTTTGGAGATGGTATCCATGTGAGAGGATCGAGTTTCGTTGATGTTGATTATCAGTGTTAGTGACAAGTTGATGACAGTGACAGGTTGGTGAAAGTGACAGGTTGGATACAGTGACAACTTGACAGGTTATAGGTTGATGTGACAGTTGTAGGGACAATGGCAGTGACAATGATAGTGGAAGTGATTGTGGTAGTGACAGTTTAGTCTACACTTATATTTTAGGGCGACAGGATGAGGCAAGGAAAGGGGTTTGTAGCCTCCTTCCAGTTGGTGTCAGAGAACACAGGGAGTTGGATCTTCCTTCATGTTCTAGCCTGAAAATTAAGGGGTTGTAGCCTCCTTTTGGTTGGAACCAGAGAAGTCAAGGAATTGTAGCTTCCTTCAGGTTGGTGCTTATAAATAGGGGGTCATATCCTCCTTTGAGATACATTTGCAGAATTGGGAAGTTGGTTCTTCCAAGAATGTATTCTTTGATATATAAGAAAACATTTCGTGGTTTTCTCCCATTTAGTTTTCCACGTAGATTTTGGTATACTATGTACTTGATGTGATGTTTCTTATGTTTATATGCTCATGATATATTTAATGAAATCATATATGATACATTGATGATATATTGTTGATAAGATTGAAGTTTATATATTTTGGTTAAAGGTGGTAAAATTGTTTATACTGATTCACCCCCCCCCCTCTCAGTATTCCAACAATTGGTATCAGAGTAGGTCCTTCAAGATAACAGTCTAACCACTGGAAGGAAGATC
>JZKD02S0694598.1:222638-238133 GCA_000966675.3 Picea glauca | reverse complement strand
GTGATGACATGATACATTGTTAGAAGTACACTCTTGGCTATCTTGATATCTAGTTTGGTATATGTCATGGTTATGGTTCATTATTAGAGACATATATTTGAGATGTTGGTACATGGTTGAAGTTCACACTTGCTATATGGTAGCACATGTATGATATACATGTCTTGGTGATGTTGGAACTTGGTTGAGGTACACCATTGATAGTACTTGCTTGGAACATATTATGGTACATGGTTTATGGATGATTGACATGTTGTTTGAGGTATATGGTTGATGATTTGGTGCATGGTTAGAGGCATATGTTGTTAATCTTAATACATGCTTGAGTACTTTGTTGAGGCACTTCATTGTTGATATCATATGATAAAGGATCGATACATGGTATGGTAGAGGTTTGATGCATGATATGGTACATGATTGATACATGGTATGGTATAGGTTTTGGTGCATGGTTGATGAATGGCTTGGTACATGTGTTCATGCATTGTTTGATGCATGGTTTGGTACAGGTGTTGGTGCATTGTTGATGCACAATTTGGTACATGTTTTGGTGCATGGTTGGTACATGGTTTGGTATGGGTGTTGGTGCATGATTGATGGATGGTTGATACATGTTGATGTGCATGGTTTATGTACATGGTTTGGTGATGGTATCCATGTGAGAGGATCTGTTTTTGTTGATGTTGAGTATTAGTGACAGTGACAGGTTGATGACAATGACATGTTGGTGACAATGACAGGTTGGATATAGTGACATGTTGATAGATCACAGGTTAATGTGACAGTGGCAATGGAAGTGATTGTGGTAGTGATAGTTTGGTCTACATCTATATTTCAAGGTGGTAGGATAGGGCAAGGAAAGGGGGTTGTATCCTCCTTTAGATTGGTGTCGAAGAACACAGGGAGTTGGAGCCTGAGAATCAGAGGGTTGTATCCTCCTTCTGGTTGGAGCCAAAGAATTTAGGGAGTTGTAGGTTCCTTCAGGTTGGAGCCTGTAAATAGAGAGTCCTAGCCTCCTTCCAGTTGTAGTTGGATAATTGGGAAGTTTTTGCTTCCAATGAATGTATTCTTTGATATATAAGAAATAATTTCGTGGTTTTCTCCCATTTGGGTTTCCACGTAAATTACAGTGTATTGTGTACTTGATGTGATGTTGTTGATGTGATGTTTCTTATGTTTATGTGATCATGATATATTTAATACAATCATATATGATACATTGATAATATACTGCTAATAAGATTGAAGTTTATATATTGTGGTTAAAAGTGGTAAAAGTGCTCATACTGATTTACCCCCACCTTTCTCAGTATTCCAACAATTGGTATCAGAGAAGGTCCTTCAAGAAAATAGTCTAACCACTGGAAGGAAGATCATGGAGAGCACAAATATGTATAAGAATGGAATACCATAGTTTAATAGACAAAATTATTCCTTCTGGAGCAAACAAATGAAAACATATGTACACGCACAAGGACTTCATGTTTGGAAATCAATAGTAGATGGATACAAAGAGCCTGCTAGTCCCCCAACATATAATGATGGAAAGAAACTTAGTCAAAACAATTCGAGGATAAAAATGCTATCCTGAATGGTCTAGTTAATTCAGTATATGTCAAGGTTATGCATTGTAATTCTACAAAGGAGATTTGGGACAAACTTCATAATGTTTACGAAGGAGATGCCAAAGTCAAGGAGGCCAAGCCTCAGACTTATAGAGGTCAATATGAACAATTGAAAATGAATGAAGGTGAAGATATTACAACTTACTTTCTATGAGTTGATGAAACAATGAATTCAATTAAAGGATTGAGAGAAGAAGTTGATGAATCTATGATTGTTCAAAATGTACTAAGATCTCTTCAAATGAGATTTGATTCTAAGATTTAATCACTAGAAGAAAGAGAATATATGGGTACGATAAGAATATATGAGCTACATAGAATATTTATAGCTTATGAAATGAGAGCATGACAGAAAAATCCATCCAAGAAAGAAGTAGCTTTCAAAGAATCCAAAAGGACAAAGAAGAAGAAAATTTCTGAGTCAAAGCCAAATTGCAGTTAAAGCGATGATTCAGATGAGGATGAAGAAACATATAACTTCATAAGGAATTTGAAGAGATGAACCAAAAAGTACAAAGGAATGCTTCCCTTCAAATGTTTTAATTGTGGTAAAATTGGTCTTTTTGAAAATAAGTGTCCTTATGTTAAGAATTTAGATAGTGATGATGAAGAAGATCCCAAGAAATAAAAGAAAAATCAAAATGGAAACAAGAAATGAGATAAAATGAAAGTCTTCAAGAAAAATCTCTACTCAAGAGAAGACAGTTCTTCATCTAATGAATATGATGAAATCGATAGTGACATAGAGAGGGTACTCTTTATGGCTATGAAAAATAAGAAAAGAACTCATGAAAACAAATAACAAGGTGAAGTGGATCTTGAGAAATAATTTTTTAGTGCTTTAATTGAGCTAAAGAAAGAAATGAAGAAAAAAAAATCATTCAAAGAAAAAATCATCTCCTTGAAAACCCAACTTGAAGAAGGAAAGAGAAAGGAAGAAGTAATGCAAATCCATATGATAAAGAAAGAAAAAGAGACTAAGAGATTGGAAAGGAAATCATGACATTGAGATTTGAAATCAATAAGCTCAACAAGAACTTGAAAATTTCTCAAGTGTTAGAAAACATTCTCAACATTCAAAGGCCATGCAGTGCCAAATTCAGACTAGGATACAAGAATGTTCATTTTGAAGAAGGTTCAAGCTCCATGACAAAAGAAAAAAAACAAAAGAATTATGAAACAATTCTCAAAGGAAGGAATCACGCTCAACGAGAGCCAAAAAGGAATGAATACAAAAGACCTTCTACATTCAGGAAGAAAAGAAGCTTCAATCATGATGAAGGAATCAACAGAAGAGAAGATCATGACCAACCAAGGCAAGAATTCAGAAGGAATACACCACAAAGAATTTCATTCACTCCCAGGTATCAAAATTGTTTTTGGGTCATTGTTTTAAATGTACTAAATTTGGGCATAAATATGTGAGTTGCAAAGCGTATGAAATAAATGTTCAAGAAAGAGATGCTTATGTGGCCCCACACAATATTGAATGTTACGAATTCCGCAACTATGGACACATAGCTCTAAATTGTAGAAGCATGATAGAGCCTTTCATGAAGGAATACACTAATGTCAGATACATGAAGGTTTGGAAAGGAAAGAAGGAACTAGAAGAAAAGGTGAATGAAGAGAAGATAAATGAATCACTTCCAGAGATTGTACTTACAGGACTTGCAGTAGCATAAGAACAGGGTGAATTTATAGAACAAGAGGAATATGTCAGAATCTAGGAAGATGATGAAAAAGAAAAAGTCAGGATTCATAAAGAAGATAAAAAGGATGTCGGAATTTAGGAAAATGATGAATCCACATATGAAGAGAAAGATTACTCTGCATTAGAGCAGGTATTTTTCTGAGCCATCCAACTTGGAGACTCCCAATAAATATGAATATTTAAAAGGGGACTCTATGTAGTAGCTACTACATATTAGAGAACCATCCTTCAAGAAGTTTGAAGTGTTTGCAGAGACAGATTCAGAGTAGTTAGATAGAGAACATACAGAATGAAAGATTGATCGATTGAGAAGAAGTGTTCTGATGTAGATATTAGAGGAATATCATTGAAACAATTTCCAGGTAGGGATATATTCATTACAGGTTCAAGGATGTATTGCACATCAGTGACATATTTGATTCATTCTAAGAAACACAAATATGTGATGATCAGTTACAATAAAGAATCCTTCATGATAATACAGTGACACATGGGTCAACATTGTTGACAATTGAGTAGTAGAGTTATGGACAATTATGACATATAGACATAGATCGATTTATGAGATCATTGACAGGTCTAGACAGATATCTGGAAGAGCATATTCACAATTGGAATCGATGGAATCAGTTGGTCACAAGAAGACAAGAAGTGAAAGGAAAAAAAGAAAAGGAAAGAGAAACCTTCAACATAAGTTATATCATCAGAGGGACATTGTTGAATAATATGATCATTGATTTCTAAACAATGAACATAACAAGACATGAATATTTAAAGACAATAAATTTTGAATTCTTTATATAAATTTGAGAGAGTTACAGTAGGAAGAACCAATGGACAATAATAAACACTGGAAGAGAGGAAAGAAAACATACACAAGAACCCCTACATTGATCAACATGACATCTTGCAGACAAGTCAAGGAAAGAGAAATCATCAGAGAAAGAGATCAGGAAAGAAAATAACCATGCAGACATAATGATAGGGGGATTTATCATTTTTTCCCATGATGTCAAGGGGAGAGAAAGAGAGAGATCAGAAAATAAAGAGTCAAGTGCATGAAGTCCAAGAAGGATTTTTCAAACAATGCATACTTTCAAGGGGAATCACTCTTTATTATTGATATAAAAAAGAGAAGAGAAACTTGGAAAGAAACATGAGGACATGAACATGTGAAGAGAAATAACAAACGTATGAAGATAGGGGGAGAATCCCCAAGGAGAGATACCCTTTTCCATTGATATCAAAGGGGAAGAGAGAGAAACATTGATGAGGAGCAATGGTCACAGGGGGATCATGAGTATTGGAGTATGAGTGTTTCCATAAATGTTGGTGTTTCCATCAATGCCAAAGGGGGATATTGTTGGACAATTCATTTTTATTGATGTCAAACCTTGGAGCATTTGATATACCCCAGAGTTGTGGTAAATATTGATGGTGAGCTAGTTGTCATTGATGGGTGTATTTGATGAAGTCTACATGAAGCCCCGGAGGTGTGGTCATGAGACCCTAAGTTGTTTGAGGAATAAGGACATGAAGGAAAATACAAATATAGGTAACACACTCATAGATGGATAGTCCTCATCATTTTGTTTCCAATGGTAGGTGGTATGCCACGTGGTTCCTCATGGTTAGGGATATATGCCCTCATGAAGTTGAAAACCCCAAAGAATGGTTAAGAAATGCCTAATTAGTTACAAGTCAATTAATGAAAGGGTAAAGTAGTTGTAACAAGAAACTCAAGAAGCCCTAAAATTATGAAAAGATGTTACCTAGAAAAAGTATAAATACACCTCAAGGATTACTTCATAAGTACACACACACATTCATTGAATATCTATATTACGTGAATATTTTGGTCTATTGGCAAATCTAAGGTCAATTATGAGGTAGCCGAGAAAGTGCAAAGGAACAGAGAAAGTTTTGGAGTTGCAAAGATCTGTGTTTTTTTTGTAACCCTAATTAAGTAGGCCCTCACGGTTCAACTTGAGCATGTCAGGTGAGGCACTCCTACGGGTCAGCTTGAGCATGTCACATGAGGCACCCCTGTGGGTTAGCTAGAATTTGTCACACGAGACCCCACAAAACATGAGTTCTTAGTCCTGCAAGGCTAAGACAAAATTGGGGAATATGCTAGTGCTAGGTTCTTGAAGACTAAGGAAAGGTTACAGGTCATTATTAAAGAGTATTAGATCAACTACAAGATCATAGGTAAGTTTTAAGGGTTATTCTTATGTTTTTATGGCATGTTCTTAGTGGTAACGATACATGGTATGGTACACCTTGGTGATGACATGATACCTTGTTAGAAGTACAGTCTTGGCTATCTTGATATCTAGTTTCATATATTTCATGGTTATGGTTCATTATTAGAGACATGTATTTGAGATGTTGGTACATGGTTGAAGTTAACACTTGGAATATGGTAGCACATGTATGAGATACACCTCTTGGTAATGTTGGTACTTGGTTGAGGTACACCATTGATAGTACTTGCTTGGTACATATTATGGTACATGGTTTATGGATGATTGGAATGTTGTTTGAGGTATATGGTTGATGATTTGGTGCATGGTTAGAGGCATATGTTGGCGATCTTGGTATAAGCTTCAGTACTTTTTTGAGGCACTTCATTGTTGATATCATATGGTAGATGATTGATACATGGTATGGTACAAGTTTGATTCATGGTATGGTACATGATTGATACATGGTATGGTACAAGTTTTGGTGCATGGTTGATGAATGGCCTGGTACATGTGTTCATGCATTGTTTGATGCACAGTTTGGTACAGGTGTTGGTGCATTGTTGATGCACGGTTTGGTACATGTCTTTTTGCATGGTTGATGCACGACTTGGTACATGTGTTGGTGCATGATTGACGCATGGTTGATACAGGTTGATGTACATGGTTTGGTGATGGTATCCATGTGTGAGGATATGGTTTCATTGATGTTGAGTATCAGTGACAGTGACAGGTTGATGACAGTGACATGTTGGTGACAGTGATAGGTTGAATACAATGACAGGTTGACATGTTACAGGTTGATGTGACAATTGTAGTGATAGTGGCAGTGACAGTGACAATGGTAGTGATTGTGGTAGTGAGAATTTGGTATACACTTATATTTTAGGGCGCTAGGATGAGGCAAGGAAAGGGGGTTGTAGCCTCCTTCTGGTTGGTGCTGGAGAATGTAGGGATTTGGAGCTTCCTTTAGGTTGGAGCCTGATAATCAGGGGGTTGTAGCCTTCTTTTGGTTGGAGCCAGAGAAGTCAGAGAGTTGTAATTTCCTTCAGGTGGGAGCTTGAAAATATGGAGTCATAGCCTCCTTCCAGTTACAGTTGGAGAACTGGGAAGTTGGTGCTTCCAATGAATTTATTCTTTGATATATAAGAAGGCATTATGTGGTTTTCTCCCATTTGGGTTTCCACATAAATTCTAGTGTATTGTGTATTTGATGTGATGTTGTTGATGTGTTGTTGCTTATGTTTATATGCTCATGATATATTGAATGAAATCATAGATGATACATAGATGATATACTACAGATAATATTGAAGTTTATATATTGTGGTTAAATGTGGCAAATGTGGTAGAAGTGCTCGTATTGATTCACCCCCCCAATCTCAATATTCTAACAAATACTAGGATCATTTATTTAATGGGAAAGGAAAAAATAAGTTCATCTCATTTCCATGGAAAGTTGGAGAAGTTGTTGTAAAGCACATCTCCCATTTGGATGAACTTGTAGGCCAGTTTGACCAACTAGGCCTGAGTGAAGTTGAATGCATTGAGGGTTTCGACCCTATTGATTTATTCACTGAAAATATTCCCTTGATGGGATACTCCTCGTATTTCACTAAGATTGAAAATTTTAAAGGAGGAGGGGACAATTTAAATCACCCTAAGACCTTAGTCAATGAATCCATGAATGATATATAATATTTAGCCAGTACTAATGAGTGCTATCGACAACAAGGAAGAGAAGTAACAAATGAAAACCCCAATTCTCGTACTATGTCTCAAAAAGTACCTCGACAAAAACAAAAACCAACGAGCAGTGGTTTGGAAACAAGGAAAGCTCTTTTTGTAAACTCAAATGATGGCGATGACAAAGACTCAATAAAGAAAAATATTGAAATATCTCATGTTGTACATACCTCTGCTAAAAGAAAAAGAGAGATGGAGAAAAAAGGACTAGAAATACCTGAATTTTAAGAAAGTCCCCAGGAAATGGATGTAGATGATATTATCTAAGAACTCAATTTATCAGAACAACGAGCATTGGAAACCCAATAAATTTTTGAAGCTCTGGTTACTCAAGAACCATAAATATTTTAAGAGTTTGTAACACTTCACCATGCGACATACAATAAAACTTCTAAAAAATTGTTAATTGAAAAGGTACACATGAAAAACAAGAAAGTGTCTGAGAAATGGAAATCGAAATTGATTTCCATGGGGTCGCACCCTCAAATGTTGTCTAGGTTCATCAAGCAACTAGAGAGGCACCGTGGGAAACCATATGTAATATAGAAAAATAAAATTTAATTTTAAAGGAAAAAATAAATTAATTAGAGACAACTCTAATTCCAAAACCATAATTTGTTCATCCATTAACCACTCATACATATGGGATCAAAATTCGACAAAATATTACGAGGATATGAGTTAAATTAATCATATCGTCACAAATTACTACTATTTCTATCATTTTTTTTGGCACTCCCCAATGTTCATCGTAACTTCGATGCACTTCTCACTACGTCGCTACCATGATGTTAGGGATACATATTTCAAAAAAAGTTACACTTATTGTCACCAAGGTATGTATTGGAGAAATTTCTATTTTCAACACACTAGTTCAATGGGAGTTAACTGACTAGTTCTATTTTAGGACTTTCTATTTAGACCATCACAATTATGCATGCATGAATTCCTAAGGAAAGTTAATTGTTTGATTGTTTTTGTTAATTATGGAATGTTATGTCCTATATATGAGTGTATTCCACTCATTCATTTTATCATATTGATCATCATCTATGTATCAATCATTCATTCATTGATCAACTCATTGGAGTAGTGTGAATATATTTTCTCATTCTTCCATATTGAATCTCTCTTCCTTTCTTGATAAGCTTTGTTTGTACTTTCTTTATCTAGATCTCTTGTGCAGGTTTCGATAAAAAATTGACATGGTATTAGAGCTATGCTTCTTGGAGCAAGCCAGACAAGCCAGAGAATAAGGAAATCAGAGTTTCAACGAGAAAATCCATGTAACAGACATGGTCACACCTTCTCCTTGTTGAAAGGAGCGACAATCGCAAATAAACTTGTGAATTTTTAAAATTTTAGGTTGGCCACACACTAGAAACTGTAAAAGGGTGACCATGGTCTCTCCCAATACACTGGTAAAGGGAAACTGGGGAGAAATGGTCAATCTATATCTTAAGTCAAGGTGCGATCGCCTCTAAAAACATACTTCTTTTTGTTGTTTTTTCTCTAAAAATATTAATTTTGTTTTGGAAATAGTTTGCATGAGAGGTAAATCGACCCATTTTGCAAGTGGGTTTTCAACCGTTTGGAGAAATTCCTCACTGTTTTCTTAGAAATTAAGTCGTAATATTGTCTCTTGAAACTAATAATAACTTTCACTTAAGTGCCCTTTCTATAGTGATTTCTCATTTTTCCACTTGAAAATTGAGAGTAAACTTTTATGGTTCTCAGAAATAGTGGGAGAGATGGATAGGACACCTATTATACAGTCAAAATTGGTGGTAATACTTACACCATACAATTATTTTTATTGGAATCCCAAGTCAAAATTCCAACTCAGAAGGGAAGGATTGTACAACTTGATGATGGGGATAGAAACATAACCTACATCAAAAGTTGAGAAGACAAGATGGGTGAACTGAAAGGATGAAGCCATGTGACTTCTTCTTGAATTGATTTCATCTGATTTGTGGTTTCATGTTTCTACATGCAAGACTCCAAATGAAATATGGACTACCTTGGAAAGTATATTTGAAAAGAAGGATGAGATGAGAGGTCATATGATTGAGGTAGAGTTGAATACTTTGGATCCTAAAAGTTTTGATAATATGCAATATTTCTTTACTAAGTTTAAATATTTGATATTGAGCTTAGCATATTGTGGTATTGATAAGTTTAAACAAGTGGACCAACTTATTCTAACAATATTTTCCAAGCTAGGACCATAATATGTTGTCTATGTTTCCACTTTCCATTCTGGCAAGTATCTTATGGGAACAAATTGGAAGATGCCTACCATGGATCAATTCATTGATTCTCTCACACATGAGAAGAAAAAACTCATTTAGATGGGCCTAATCAAGGATCCAAAAGCACATGAACTCACCATGCATGATGGAAAAGGATTATCCAAACAGAATAGGAAGGAGAAATAATACAAGAAGGAGGGATATTCCAAACCATTCAAGGATTCTTCAGGTTCCAAAGGCTCTTTAGATTCCAAGAAGAAGAAGAAGAAGGGAAAGTAGTGCAATTGTTGCAATAAACCAAATCATGATGAATACACATGCTTGAAGAAACATATCAATCTTATGGCACAGGAACTTCAATAGAACAACCTTGGAAACTTCATTCTAGAGAGAGTCAAGAAGCAAAAAGAAGAAGATCTTGCTCCTAAGAAAGGTAATCATCATTCTCTTTCTGAAATTAATTACTCATTTGATTGATGGATTATAGATTATGGTGCATCCAATCATATGATAGCAAAAGAGGAATATTTATCTTCTTTGATTCCATGTTCAAGACCCCATATTCTCATGGGGGATGATACTCCAACGGAAGTAGAAGAGGAGGGAAGAGTGGAACTCCATAATGAAAGTTTTGAGAATGTTTTACATGTTCCAAAGCTTTCTATGAATCTGTTCTCAGTTTATTAGATCACTCAGAAAGGTAAAAGGGTTGAAACTACATCATATTCAGTTTATGTACTTGAAATGCATGACAATTCCATCATTGCAACTGGTGAGGTACATCACAATTCAAGGTTGTATAAATTCACTAAGTTTTCTTACGGTGACTCCTCTTTTCTACTTACACATAAGGAGATTACTTTGCATGCACCTCCACTGCAACATGTAGATACTCTCATTCTTCCATTAGTTTCAAACATCAAAGATGATTCCATACACTCAGATTATATACATAGAAATAAGCAGTTAGTACAACCAGATAAGAAGCCAATGCTAAAGATTCAACAGATGCCCAAGAAGGTGTATCTCACACTATAGGAAACAAGTATCCTTGCAGGGAATCCATTGGATTCAAGGAGGAATCTGTAATATCCCTAGGCCGAACCCAATTGTAATGTAAATGAAAATGTACTTAAGATGGTGAGTTGTTTGATATCATTTTTGTATGCACCTTCCATGGCATAGTGCACGCATGTACTGTGCAGTAAAATGATGAAGTGTTCACATTCCAGGATATCACACGCAACAAATTAAGTGTGCTCTATTTTGAGGCCAGGGATCCTTTGTGTATATGATGTGTTTTATAGGCTGGTGAGCCAGTTTTGTGATGACTAGGTTGGAGATCCTAGATGTTAAAGGCCAATGCACCTATTTTTGTATATGTCTCATCATTAATATAAAATACATCACTGTGCGTAGACTGACCATGATAAAATAGTATGGGGGACTAAACTCCACTAGTTAGGGAAAGGGGGGGCTAAAAGTTAAAGAAAATGGAGCTAAGCTAGGGAGCTTAAGCCAAAAAGGAATATCATATTAATATTTGTTAAATCATAAACTATGGATAATTATTTTATCCTAAGTTCTAAAGTTGGGGACAAGTGGGCCAAAGTAGCTCCCAACATGACAAGTGTCAAGTTGGGGACATGCATACATATAGTTTGGACTTAGTTCATTTTCTGGCTATCCTTCCATCATTCAATCAATCACTCCATCATCATTCAGACACTCATTGAGATATCCTCCATACCCTCATGTCATTGTACTTGAACCTATATCCATACCCAGACCTGTTTGTGTAGCTGGTTAGATTGGGAGATGGACTAAAGAAGTGGGTTTTCAAGCCCGTGGGATATTCAAGAGGCGGGTTGTCAGGCCCATGAAAAATCTCTCTGGGTGAGAGAATTGTTGGGAATTGATTTCCTAAAGGTGATAAACTGCAGCTACAAGACTTTGAGACTTCTTGTCCGGTCTGTTGTTGAATCCTGAAAAGGAAGTGGGGCAGCCGAAGGACTATTGAGTAGAGAAGGGGAACACTTCCTGGGGTGGGACATGCATGTGGGGAATGAGGGACTGTAGGATGTTATTTTGAGTTGGCACCTGTGACAGAGTCTTTCCTGTTGTCTGTGATACATTAGCCTGGTTAGGAGTCCCTTTACCCGAGTGAATTTTAGTCCCATCTCGGGGGTGACCCACTGCTGAGAGTGATGAGAAGTGTGGTCTAAGGCTGGGAGGTTCGTGGAAGGTCTTCACATAGTTGGTGATATTCTTACCAAGATAAGTGTCAACTGTGTGATAAATTTACATGATGGATTATTATTTATGTGTTTATTTTTGTGGGTTTATCCTATGTGTGGTTATAACTGTCTTTGTAGTTATGGGTATTTCCTGTATGTGTTGCATGTATGTGTTTACTGTTATTTCAGTATGAATCTGTGCAATTACATAATGCATTTGTCTGTTTACGTTTTATATATAAAGTTCTGCAATAGTTTTGTGTGTATATTTTTTAATTGCATGTAGTTCGAAAAATTGATGTGGCATAGCTCAGTTAGATGCTGGGTATGTTATAGTATGTTCCACAGAGAGAACAAAAACATTCTTTGGAGTAGCACGACCCAACATGGGTGGTCAAGGATGTTACAATATGGTATCAGAGCTTCAATTTTCAACACTAAGACTAGATGGGCCGAGAAAGTTAAGTTGAAGTGAAATTTCATAGAGGATTGATTTCGAAGTGGCCAAATTTCAGTTTGTAGAGCGTCCATGGTAAAATTTATAAGAAACAATGGGGAATTGGGAGAATCCCCAAATTTTGTTGTTAAATTCATGAGAGAATGGAGAATTTCAGCCAAGTGGTGAGATATTATTGGTTTAATCTCTGTTATAGAAAATTCATACTTGGAATTGGTCGAATTTGAAGTTACAGTGAAGCCATGATAGATGGAGTGAATTTATTAATTAAAATTCTCAATTCATGAATTGATTTTGGGAAAAATGCATTCCAGAAATGTCAACCCACAACGATTTGTTATTACAGAGGTTGAATTGGTGTTATCGGGGTGAAATTGAGCAAATTTCATAGTTGTAGAATGTCTATGGTAAATTGGGGAAAAAGTTAGAAAAAAGCCCAAATTTCTGCAGCGGAATTGATGAGGAATTGATGCACATAAAAATGAATGTGCATAGGTGGGCACACTAAAAATGCATTATGTGCAGTAAAAATCCTGTGATATGTAAAAATTGGGCACTGCGCAGAAAAATATTGGCATGCTGGTGCGTGCGTTAAATTTTGGCACCGCGCGGAAAAATGTTGATGTGAGGGTGCATGCACTAAATTTTGGCACCGCGTGGAAAATTGTTGGTGTGCGGCTGTGCGCAATAAATTTTGGCGCTGCGTGGAAAAATGTTGTTGTGCGGGTGCATGCACTAAATTTTGTTACCACGTGGAAAAATGTTGATGTGCAGGTGCGTGCACTAACTTTAGCATTGCACAATGTGCATAAGCATAATAAGGTGTGCGCGGTGTGCACACACATAATAATGGTGCACATGGTGTGCATACTATTGGTAGAGCACAGAGTTTGGTTGGTGCGCGCGCAATGTGGGTATATGTTGTCGCACAACAGTTTAGTTAATGGTGCGCGCAAAGTATTGGTGCGTAGTGGGGACGTACTAAACTTTGGCATGGTGCAGTGCGTAGAGTGAAATGTGCACAGAATTTGAGTGTGCGATACATAAATTGCATGCAATAGGTAATAGTGCAAGAACGAAAATCTTGTGTGGTGGATATTGTCGCACGACACAAAAGTAGTGCGCGCCAGTTATTGGAGCGACATAGAAGTGATGCACAGTGGTTATAAGTGTGCAAAGCATGAATTACCTTGTGGTGTTGCTATGTATGTTAAATATGGGTGTACAATTTGAAATTTTTGCACGCGAAGTCATTTATATGGTGAACAACAACAGAAAACCTGCGAATTTCCGCGATGTTTTATGCTATTTGAATGTCATTTTTTTGCAATGCATTTTTGAGGGCCTTAACAACATTTTTAGCTACTCGAAAACCACAAGAACATAATCTAACAAGGTACACTATTTCTTTGCATCTCAAATAAAAGATCTCAAAGAGATCTTTCTAATGGTGTAAACCGTTCGTCAAACAGATCTTTTATGAGAAAGTTACAACACAAATAGTGGAGGGTAAATTTTATGATCCAACTAACTTCAAAGAGCCATAAATTTCTTCTCTGGAATCCGATTGAGGTGTAAGAGAATTCAATGGAAATATATTGAACCATAGAAGACAATCCAATATCTAAATTAAATTTCTGGGCATGTTAAAAATGTTTAATATGGCAAAGAGGGTACCTATAGCATTCCAGACCAAAAACATAAATTGGCCTAGAACTTCAGCAGGCTGTAACTAGCAGCCTGGAACCTAGAAAAAGGTGAAACTTGGACGGAGTTTCCATAATATGTATATGAATAAACCCAATTGATATCCCATGAAAATTCCAATGGATTAGGTGTAGAAATGCATATTTACAGCACAGAGTTATGCCAAGTTGAAGAATGAACATAAAATTGAGGATGGAAGCAGGTGTTAGAAAGGTCTAGGATAGTAGACTATAAATAT
This sequence comes from Picea glauca, assembly GCA_000966675.3. Classification (NCBI taxonomy): domain Eukaryota; kingdom Viridiplantae; phylum Streptophyta; class Pinopsida; order Pinales; family Pinaceae; genus Picea; species Picea glauca. Next base: position 223,908 of record JZKD02S0694598.1, on the reverse strand, counting down.
TCACCCAAAAAATTGATCTAGGAATTCAACTTTCCAAGAAATTAGAAGAATGGTTCATATTTTCATGAAATTGTTGAAACAGTAGCCTGATAAAGTTTTGTTGGCTACACATTTTGCAGAGTTAAAAAAAACTAGATAAGATCAGGATCAACACAGATTCCATAGGAATGGATGAGGCACAGGGGACTTACATCTAGGAAGATGAGATCAGAGGGATGGATGTCCATTTGGGCATTGAAGGAACAAACTCCAATGGACATGGAGAAGGAAGGGATGAAAACATGAACATGGTAGAGACCATTAGAAATTTGCATAAGGATGTCCAAATCCATAAAGATTATAATGAAAGGCTTATGAGAGCCAAGGAGTAGCAAGAGGACTTCAACATGAAGTTAATGCATAGCTTGAACATAATAGAAAATAAATTGGATAAGGAGAGTGGGTCAAGAAAATCAGGAAGTCACAGGTCTCCTGATGAGAAAAGAAGAACCAGAAGTGTTAATAGAATTCACTGCCACTCCCTAAGGCATTCCAATAAGAGGGCGCACAACAGCTCAAGTCCATCCCCTGTCAGGAAGCATAATAGGTTGGGAAGGATGAGCTATGAGGAGAAATGAAAAAAATCAAACACCCTACATTTGATGGTGAGCACAAGAAGGATGAAGATTCAGAGACATGGATGTTGGGCATGAGAAAGTATTTTCAATTGCATAATTATTCTTATCATGTAGAACGTATAATTTCCATCTATCAACTCAAGGGAAAGGGATCCATGCTGTGGGATCAACTTGTGCAGGTGAAACACATTAAAGAGAAAAGTGGTACTTGGAGGGAATTCAGGAAGTATTTTGAGAATAAATACTTGATTAAGAGATACTATGACAAGAAAATGAAAGAGTTCTTTGAACTCAAGCTTGGGAGTGTTAGGCGGAAATATTGTCATTTAATTCCATTGTAGTACTTTCCCAACTATTTAATTTTTCAATCCGAGGTTCGTAGGCTTACGAAGCACACACACTATATATGCAGGACTGAAGTAGAAGTAATCTAATCTAAATTGCTGAAATAAAATTAATCTAGGAAAGCATTGAAAGACTAACTAGGAAAGCAGGAAATTAATCTAGGAAAGCAATACAACATGTGAAGAGTTGAATAACAAAAGACATATGTGAGCTCACACAATATATCAATCTCAAATTATATTACAAGATTCAAATGACAAAGCATGAAAGAATAACAAAGCTAAGAATCCCCTTCTCCTAATTACAAG
>JZKD02S0694598.1:206250-222588 GCA_000966675.3 Picea glauca | reverse complement strand
ATATATCAATCTCAAATTATATTACAAGATTCAAATGACAAAGCATGAAAGAATAACAAAGCTAAGAATCCCCTTCTCCTAATTACAAGACTAAATTATGAATTACATGATCTCTAACTCCCAAGCTAATCTCCCCATTATGAATAACATGCTTATTCATGAAGAGAGAGAACTCTATTATATACATGAAAGTCTTGAAGAGTGTCATAATTACAGATCCACTATTCTCTCAACCATTCTCAACTACTTTCCCATTATTAGAAGATATGATCCCTTCAAATCCTCCACACATCTCTCACATATCTTAGATAGGATATGCCATCCAAATCTTCCATGATATTCTCCTTTGAATATACTTGAATGATTGTCCCAAATATTCTTCAAATCTTCAAAGCTTGAAGATGAAATTCGAATTTGAGGCTAGGTGGTAATATTTGACTTTGTTGAAATCTTCACATATGCTTGCACAGATCATCAAACTCATCCAACCTTGATATGTAATGAAAATATGTTATTTTTCTAATCTTTAATCACAAATTCACTTAGAATACTAAAATGAATAAAGTGGAAAATAATAAGGTGAAACCCAAGTGTATTTATGGAAATGGTATGATGGAAGGTTACTGGGACGATGAAATGTAAGGAATAGTGAAGGAAAAAGATGATATAAATGTGACATTTTTGAGGCCCAACAGGGACTATGATCATAGATGAATGTGAGAGAAGTTTTTTAGAATTGTTGAAGTATGTTTCTTTCATTATGGATGAGACAATTAAGATTTAGAGGAATTTGAGTGGATTGCCATCATTCATTAGTTACAAAATACAATATAATGATCCCAAGACATTGGAGGAGACCATAAGGCGAGCTAAATGCCTATATGATCAACAAAAAGCAAGGCCAACTTTCCAAAAATCTTGGAAAGACAAAAAGAAATTCAAGATGGATTAGAGGAAGAAGGGAACTAAGCCACCATTCTTCAGAAATAATACTTAGGGACAACCAACTTCTAGAGAACCCAAAACAATTGAGACATGAGGTCAAAGGCCAAGGAAACCACTTACTCAATGTTGGGGTTGTAAAGAAGACCATATGTTCGGATATTGTCCTCACAGAGGTGAAAAAGTGAGGATTGTTCACAATGTACAACAAGATGAAATAATGGAGGACATAGGCAGAAATGTACCAAGGATCTATGCAACCCTGGACAACAAACAAGAAGAGTGTTAGTAACATATGATTGAAGTGGAAGGTATGATCAACAACCAAACCATTGCTATTTTAATTGATTTAAGATCTAGTCATAGTTATGTAGATCCTAAGATGGTGGAAAGTTTTCATTTGCCAAGAAGAAAGCATGGAAAATATTAGTTGGTGCAACTGGCTACCAGAGCCAAAAGAAAAGTTAATGAGATGGTTAAGTCATGTCTTATGGACATGAATGGACTGAGCACCAGGGCAGATTTGAACATCTTGCCTTTAGGTTCCTATGACTGTCTAATTGGGATGGATTGGCTGGACCAACATCATGCTATCCTAGACTGTCACAATAAGGCATTTACTTTCTTGGATGAGGAAGGGAACCTAAGGAAAGTGCATGGAATTCCTAGGGCAATAATCATGAGAGAAATTTCAGCATTGCAACTGAAGAAATGTTACAGAAAAGGGTGTCAAATATTTGTAGCTCATGTGGAAGAGACACTTAAAGATAAGGTGCCAAATTTGGAAGTTCATGCAGTCCTGGAAGATTTTGAAGATGTGTTCAAGGAGGTACCGGGACTACCCCCAAAGAGATATATTGATTTCTCTATAAATTTAATGCCTGGAGAAACTCGAGTGTCAAAGACTCCTTACAGAATGAGTACACCGGAGCTGAAGGAGTTGCAAATGCAGCTTGAAGAACTTCTGAAGAAGGGGTATATATGCCCAAGTGTGTCACCTTGGGGTTCCCTAGTCTTGTTTGTGAAGAAGAAAGATGGGACATTAAGACTGTGAATTTATTTTAGACATTTGAATAAAGTGACTGTAAAGAACAAGTATCCTCTGCCAAGGATTGATGATCTCTTTGATCAATTGAAGGATGCAAATATATTTTCAAAGATAGATCTCAGGTCAGGATACCATCAGGTAAGGATTAAAAAGGAAGATATCAGTAAGACCGCATTCAGGACAAGGTATGGTCATTATGAGTTCACAGTGGTGCCATTTGGGTTGTCAAATGCACCAGCCGTTTTCATGTGCTTAATGAATGGTGTTTTCCGAGAATATTTAGACAAGTTTGTCATTGTCTTTTTGGATGAAATTCTTATATATTCTAAATCAGAAGAATAGAATGAGAATCATTTGAGGATGGTGTTGCAAGTATTAAGGGAACATCAGTTGTATGCCAACTTGAATAAGTGATCATTTTATCAGAAACAAATTCATTATTTGGGACATATCATTTCAAAGGATGGGATAACAGTGGATCCTGAGAAGATAGAATCCATTAGAGAATGGTCAGCGCCAAATAATGTGACAGAGGTTAGATCATTCATGGGCCTTGCATGATACTATAGGATATTTGTTGATGGATTCTCAAAGATTGCAAATCCAATCACTTCCTTACAAAAGAAGGGTGTGAAGTTTCAGTGGACATTGGATTTTGAAAAGAGTTTCCAACAATTGAAAAAATTATTAACAAGTGCTCGAATACTAAGGATTACAGACCCAAATGAAGACTTCATTATATGCATAGATGGATGTAAAGAAGGACTTGGTGGAGTCCTCAGTCAAAATGGTTTCATTATATGTTATGAATCAAGGAAGTTGAAGGAGCATGAAAGACACTATGCCACTCATGATTTGCAATTCGCAGCCATAGTGCATGCCTTGAGGAAATGGAGACACTACCTCATGGGGAAAGGGTTTGACCTGAGGACAGACCATAATGGTCTGAAATATTTATTTGATCAGCCAACTCTAAATTCTAGGCAAAGCAGATGGTTAGAATTTCTAAGTGAATATGACTTTGATATAAATCATATCAAGGGGAAAGAGAACAAAGTGGCTGATGCACTCGGTAGAAGAGTGCATGAATTAAATGCTACAACCATTAGCATGCATCAATCATTTTTGAAACAAAGAATTATAGAGGCTGCCAAATCAGATTTGAAATACAAGGAATTAGTGGCAAAATTACAGCAAGGTATTTTATAGCAGAAAATTGAAGAATACAAGCTAGATAATGATGAAATTCTCATGTACAGGGGCATACTTTATATACCAAATTTTCATGAATTGAAAAATATGATATTGAGAGAAATGAATAATGTACCTTATGCTGGGCACCCAGGTTATCAGAAAACTATTGCAGCTATTAGAAGCCAATATTATTGGCCAGGCATGAAGAAAGAGGTTGTTGATTTTATTGCCAAATGTTTGGAATGTCAATAGGTAAAGGCTGAGCATAGACACCCAACAGGTTTGTTATAGCCATTACCCATTCCTGAGTAGAAATGGGAAGTTGTAACAATGGATTTCATCACCAAACTGCCCAGAACAAACAAGCAACATGATTCTATCATGGTAGTGGTGTATAAGCTTACTAAAGCTTACCATTTTATTCTAGTAAAGCTCACTCATAAGGAAAACAACATTCTTGATGTTTATATGAAGGAAATTGCTCGATTGCATGGCATACCAAAGACAATTGTGTTTGACAGGGATCCAAAATTTACTTCAAATTTTTGGAAATGATTATTTAATGGATTTGGAACAAATTTGAATTTTAGTACAACTTATAATCTAGAATAAGATGGACATCCAAAGAGGGTGAATCAAGTGATTGAATATATGTTGAGGATGTATGTGATGGATAAACCATCAAAATGGGAAGACTACCTACACTTGGTAGAGTTTTATTATAACAATGGGTACCAAACATCTTTAAAGATGATCCCATTTAAGGCACTTTATGGCAGAAGGTGCAACACACCAGTAAGATGGGACAACCCAACAGATAGAGCAGTGGTTGGGCCAGATTTACTTAGGGAAATGGAGGAAAAAATGATAAAAATAAAACAAAATTTAAAGGCTTCCCAAGACAGGCAAAAAATTTATGTTGATAAGGGAAGAACTCACAGGGAATTTAAAGTGGGAGACCATGTATTTTTAAAAGTGAAAGCCAATATAAGTTACATGAAGTTGGGAAATTGTTCAAAGTTGGCATCTCGCTATTGTGGGCCATTTGAAATCCTAGAGAGGATTGGTCCAGTAGCTTATATGATTACATTACCTGCATCTATGTCTATTCATAATGTATTCCATGTATCATTGCTCAAAAAATATATACCTGATGCTAATCATGTTATTGACTTGAATGTGATCCAGGTGGAGCAAGAAGGCGTTTTCCAAGTGCATCTGATACGCATTCTGGACCAAAAAATCAAACAGCTCCAGAATCGATCCATAGAGATTGTAAAGGTCTAATGGACCTGGTACGGTCCTGAGGATGCTACTTGGGAGCATGAGGATGCAATGTGGTCATAATGTCCACATCTTTTTGAGGATTTTTGAAATTTTGTTGTGCATGAGTACATAATGAACCGAGGACAATGCATAAATGAGGGGAGGGGATTGTAATATCCCTAGGCTGAACCCAATTGTAATGTAAATGAAAATGTACTTAAGCTAGTGAGTTGTTTGATATCATTTTTGTATGCACCTTTCATGGCATAGTGCACACATGTACTGCGCAGTAAAATGATGAAGTGTGCACATTATAGGATATCACGCGCGACAACTTAAGTGTGCACAATTTTGAGACTAGGGATCCTTTGTGTATATGATGTGTTTTATAGGTTGGTATGCCAGTTTTGTGATTATTAGGCTGGAGAGCCTAGATGTTAAAGGCCAGTGCACCTATTTTTGTATATGTCTCATCATTAATATAAAATACATCACTGCACATAGACCGAACACGATAAAAGAGTATGGGGGACTAAAGTCCACTAGTTAGGGAAAGTGGGGGATAAAATTTTAGGAAAAGGGGCTAAGCTGGGGAGCTTAAGCCAAAAAGTAATATTATATTAATATTTCTTAAATCATAAAGTATGGATAATTATTTTGTCCTAAGTTCTAAAGTTGGGGACAAGTGGGCCAAAGTAGCTCCCAACATGACAAGTGTCAAGTTGGGGACATGCATACATATAGTTTGGACTTAGTTCATTTTCTGTCATTCCTTCCATCATTCATTCAATCACGCCATCATCATTCAGACACTCATTGATCTATCCTTCATACCCTCATGTCATTGTACCTAAACCTATATCCATACCCACACTTGTTTGTGTAGCTGGTTAGCTTGGGAGCTAGACTGAAGAAGCAGGTTGTTAGGCTCGTGGGATATTGAAGAGCCAGGTTATCAGGCTCGTGAGAAATCTCTCTGGGTGAGAGAATTGTTAGGAATTGATTTCCTGAAGGTGCTAAAATACAACTACATGACTCTGATACTTCCTATCTGGCCTATTGCTGAAGCCTAAAAAGGAAGTGGGGTAGTCGAGGTACTGTTGAGCAGAGAAGGGGCACACTTCCTGGGGTGGGATAGGAATGTGGGGAATGAGGGACTGTAGGTTGTTAGTTTGAGTTGGCACTTGTGACAGAGTCTTTCCTATTGTCTGTGATACATTAGCCTGGTTAGGAATCCATTTACTTGGGTGGAGTTTAGTCCCAACTCAGGGGTGACCCACTGCTGAGAATGATGAGCAGTGTGGTCTAAGGCTGGGAGGTTCATGAAAGGTTTGCACGCATTTGGTGATATTCTTACCAAGATAAGTGTTAATTGTGTGATAAATTTACATGCTACATTATTATTTACCTATTTATTTTTGTGGGTTTATCCTATTTGTGGTTATAACTGTTTTTGTAGTTATGGGTATTTCATGTATATGTTGCATGTATGTTTTTACTATTATTTCAGTATGAATCCATGCAATTAAAGAATGCATTTGTCTGTTTACATTTTATATATATATTTCTGCAGTAGTTCTATGTGTATATTTTTTAATTGCATGTAGTTTGAAAAATTGATGTGGCATAGCTCAGTTGGATGCTGGGTATGTTATAGTATGATCCATAGAGAGAAAAAAAACATTCTCTGGAGTAGCATGGCCCAACACATAATCGATCTCATCATGAGGATCCTTCTCATGTACTTTCATCTTATGAAGCTATGATGCCCATGCATTGTTATATGGTTCAATCTACTAATCTGAAGACCTACAGTAAGGTTGTGGGAAATCCATTATGGAAAGAATCCATGCAGAAGGAGTATGACTCACTCCTAAAGAACCAAACTTGGCATCTAGTTCCACTTCCACCAGAAAGGAATATTTTCAGGGCAGGTGGGTCCACAGGATCAAGAAGTACAAAGCTAGATAGATTGCCAAAGGACTTGATCAGATCCATAAATATTTATACATCTTCACGAAGACCTTCAATGAGAAGAAGTTTTAGACTTTGCGGGATCATCTTGCATTGAAGAACAAAGTTGCCTAGTAGCTACCTTTTCTTCTTTTGATGCACTTTATTTTGAGGCAGGGTTTTGTTCCCATGTGGTTTTCCTTATTTCCTCAGTGTTCATTAGTTGCATTGTACATGAGTACTTAATATGGACTAGTTTTCGAGACTCATTTTTACTCCATAGTGATTTTTGTTGGCATTATTGATTGTGTGTTGTCATTGATGGAAACATGAGTAAAAAATGTACAGTAAATAGAGAAAAAGTTGTGACATAATGGTAAACAAGATAGTCTGTAGAGTCAGATCCTGGACACCCCAGATGGAAACTTTACCCTTGCTTCTCTCCACCTCAGGAACACAATATCGACAAACATAATCTCTCATAGGAAGTCCATCACCTCTACCTCCGGTCGGAGTCGCATGGGATCCACGTCATGACAACCCCGTCAGAAAATAGATATCCTCGATATCTAGTGTAAGCGTGTGGACTCCTACATGAAATACTTGTTGATCCACATCCCACATGTGGACCAGGTACTCTAACAACTTGAGTTGGGCTCTCATGCCATGGATCTTGAAAAAATTTTAAATCCAACATTCTCGGAGGGCAGCAACTGTACCTGGATCATTTTCGACAATGGCATCATCCTCCTCGTGTTCTCTTTCCCTCCATTCCAACATCGTGATGATCAATACCTACAATGGAGTCATGAGAAGGAAGTTTCCAACTCAATTTAACCTCTTGAATAAGTTTTTATTGAGCAAAAACATACACGAAAATCCATTTTTCGGCCCTCGCAGGAGAAGATTTCACACAACGCGAGATTCTCGCAGGTGCACTAAAGCCCACTTGCGAAAACCTTAGGTTCTCGTAGGTCCCGAATGGCCCACCTGTGAGAATGCCTGAGCACACCTACCAGCCCCAAAATGGACTCAAACACTAAAATTTGCCAATAAAAATCAAATGTAATCCATGAAAAAGTTGAAGAATCAGGAGATTACCTTGTTGGCCGAAACCGTTTGCTAAATGACCACTTGTACCTCCCACAATCGACCGAAGAAATTTGGGAAAAAATAGGTGTGTTGGACAAGTTTTTTGACAAAGTAACAATGAAATGGTAAAAATGGATTTTCATCCATATTTATTCACTTTTTTACTATTTTTCATTGATTTTTTATATTATTTTGCCTAAAAACCTATTACCCTAATGGCTTTGTGAGTATGGTTTTTTTTAGATAGATGACCTAGAAGCCCGACTGACGGTGTACGGGAATTTTTCTTCTTTATCCTTCACATGTACAAATACCTTTTTAGGGTTTTGTAGGAAAAACCTCTAGCTTAGTGTTCGTTCGTTCTCACGCTTGAAAATACATGAGAATGCAACCAAGTATACTTTTGTCTTCTTTTCGTACTTGTCATGGTAACAAGAAAACAACGAAAGTAAGGGAGTATCCTTTAATATCTTTTCACGCTCCATAAAAATGAAAATATTGCCGAGCAATCTTGTTATTTTCACGCTCGTAAAAATATTTGAAGAAAACGTTCGATGAGCGATAGTTTATCACTTTTTTGGTCTCGTCAAACTAATTTATGAAAAAGGAACTAGGAGAGTTCTCTTTAAGTGTTTTTCAGACTCTCAAAACATGAAAAACCCCCAAGTTTTCTACTTTTGGACTCCTTAAACAAACATCCAAAGGCCCTTATGGGACCAAACCACTCTTTCTTAGGGTTCGCTAAACATACTCTGAGGGACTCGTCCAAAGGATGAGCTTATATCAACAAGCATATGTTATCCTCCTCAATATTGTGTAAAAATAAAGTGGTACTCGCTAGAAATGGCGGGGGAAATTTTGGGAAAGGGATATGCCTTTGCATTTGTATTAGTGGTAGTAAGCATCACTATTTAACATGACAACCCTTGTTCATCATTTGAATCTGGGTTGGGAAATCCATTTGTCTCTCATCTGACTTGCTACAAGGTCATATCTTGGGTCATATTTGATTCAATCCTACCAAGACCATTGTCATGTCATTCATATGTTCAAGAGAAGTCCAAACAAGCCCTCCATTGAGTCAGCCATATGCATATGTCAATTCTTACCATGTCAGTCTTCCCTGTGTCAGTTTCAAATCATATTTGTACTTTAACTTACCCTAAAATTTGTTACTCATTTCATTTCATTGATGGGGGATACATCAAGGCCCTCCTATGATGAGTCTTTTTCCGTCAACTCAAATCATTATCCAGGAATAAGACTTAGAAATCATTTAGTACCTTAGAACCTGCATGCCTTAATGGTAGGTCTCTTCTCTTTTAACAGTGGATTCACATCATTGGTCCCTGATCGAGAGATTCCGCCGAGTGTTTGAATTCAACTCATTTATTCATATTCGTTCAGATTGTACTTAGGTACCTTGGGAGTCATTGACATCAATGGTGATTTACCTCACACTTGTTAACAGTTTTCATCAATGATCGGTAATCAAGTGGTTTCTACCATGTTCGACTTCAACACCCGTAATCACATGGTTAGATTCGTATTTTCAGATGATGAGATTGAAGACCCTGGGTATCATATTTTTGTTCATGGTTGCGATGGAGTATTTATGATTTGTATTAACACATAGATCCACTTTGTATGTCACGTGGCTATGTCCTAATCTGAGTCTTCTAATACATAGATCCACAGTGTATTCCTAGTGGTTATGTAGCATTTTGATGACATGGATCCATGGTGTATGATTGGTGGCCATGGCCTACATTTGTGATTTCATTCATTTGTAGTCTGAGCATCAGAATGCCTACCTCAGAATTGGTATTATATTCTGTAGATGCTTGATTGTTTGCAGGTTTCTGATTAGGTGTGATCATTTTTTCTAACACACACACACATTTTACAAAGTATTTTGACTATCACGAGTTCCAACCTCATACTTTGGGGGGAATTATGTTCACACATTATTTTGATCACTCTAGTGTTATGTGTTCAGGCTCTCATAAGGACCTTTTTCCTGAGAAAAGTGATTGTTGTCTTCTTCTACAAAACATATTTTTAAGATGAGTTCGTAGGTTGCATATCTTGTAGGGTGCAAAAAACCCTGATTCTCGCAGGCTACTCTATACATGGATTGCGAGGGGTTCGCATTTGCTCTATAGGCAGGGTGTGAACCTGCTTCAAAGATTAAAAGGAAGAAGAGGTTATGAAGGTTTTAGAAGAGGATCTTCTAGAAAATGAGTTGGCATTCGCATGGTTGGCATCCTACTGACTTCTCAGATTTAGTGGGATCATCCTCATCCCTTTAACCATCTCTCCTTCTCCTATATAATGAAAGGTTTCTCAAGGAAGAGGCTAAGCAAGATTGAATAGAGAATTGATGAAAGAATAGGTTCAAAACTGTGTGGGGAATCCTGTTTGAATTTTTGCTTGAGGCCTCCATTTGTCCATCAATCCATAGTGGATCTTCTTCATGCAAGTTTGGAGGAAGTGTGTGTGTTGGAACAAAGGACCACCGAAAGGAAGCTTGCAACATCAAGGCAATCTGGTTGTATCTCCTAATTTCATTTAATATAATACAGTGGCATGTCCCTTTCCCATAAAATCACTTTTATTTTATTACACGACTCCTTGATCATATGTTTAGGTCTTCATTGAATATATTATTGTTGCTTTCACCTTGGTCGATTTGTTTCATTGTAGATCTGATATCACAAGGCTACCAAAGCGAAGAAGGAACAACAAAGACATAAGGAAGAGATATCTAAAGGTATGTCACTTATTCCTTATTCAATGACAAATTCAATGATTGTAACTTAGGGGAAGCATCATGTCCTGTCCTATTTTGTTTTTTAATGTTTTTGTAAATTTTATCATATAAAATGTTTATTTTTTTTTTTATGTTTTCGATCTAGGGACTAATCAAAAAACTCTTTTGACGACACAGATGTGGGGCCATATCGACCTCCAGAAATATATCCCATTCAAAGACGAGGGGAAGTGGTTCTAGTGGCACAATGGGATGCTGAGAACTACAAGGCAATTGAATAAAACTTAGGGGGACTAACTGCAGACGTCCCAAACATCTCTATTGGGGAGATCCCGAGACTCTATCAATGCCATATTATGGGCATGTTTGAGTCTCTTAGTCGATTGCTCTGTACAGTAGCCCGGGTAGTAGTATGTTACCGTGAGCATCATTCGTGATGCTAATTTGTAGGAGCCATTGGCTTCATATATTTTGATATTTTGGTCTTTGGACAAAAAAAATTTGTAAAACTTTTGATCGATATATATATATATATATATATGCGGCTTCTACCGGCTTATTTTGTTTCATATAATACATGTGATGTGTGATTGGTTTTATAAATGTCTCAGATGTCTGTCTAACACATAATTAGCTAAAGCATCAGTCAACGTATTTAGACATCTAGGAATGTGTTGATATTCGATATAATCAAAATAACGTTCCATAAGGCGATTTTGTAGATATAATCGTAATAAAGTAGGATTTCAGATAGCATAGACATTACTTAACTGTAGTACTACTAGTTGTGAATCGAGTCATACAACCAGGTGACGGATACCAAGCGAAATAGCACCAGTCAACAATTCGATGATGACGCTATATTCTGCGATATTATTGGTCGCATGACTGAGGCAAACACCTCGTAGAATGATAATTTCGTTTGTAGGTGCATAAATTGCCCACGCAGCAGAAGCAAGGTTCTGAGTACTACGACTAGCGCCATTGACAAATCCAATGTGGGGTAGCGAAGACTCCGACTTCTGGAAACTAAGCACAACGCAAGGTAAGAAGTCGAGGGTAGAAACCAAATAACAAAAAAGCACACTAAAGTAACACACAAAAGTATGATACAATAAAATACAAGCACTCACGTACAGATGGCCTAAGCATTGTACTTCTTTAAGTAAATCTCATTTCTAGGTTCACTCAAAGGGACACCATCATAGTCCACTAACTTGTAGGCTCCTTTCTCCAACACTCGTCTGATGATATAAGGACCTCACCACATAGCCTCAAATTTTTTGGCTCCTGCCAAATCTCGATCTTATTCATAAAGGAGAACTAGATCACCTTTAGAGAAAATGCATAGTTTGACTTGTTGGTCGTATTGGGCTTTGACGTGTTTCTTCTGGGTTTCTATAACTAGGGTGGCATCACAATGGGTTTCTATAACTAGGGTGGCATCACAATGGGTTTTATTCAATTTCATAAGATACAACAGACATTCTTCTTCAGCATAAGTGTTTGGGATAAGTTCAATGACTAGCTTTAGATATGGTATCTCACATTTAATTGGCAAGATGGATTCTATACCATAAACTAACTAGAAAGGTGTAAACCCGGTAGCAAACTTGACGGATTTCTGGTAAGCCCACAATGTTGAAAACAACATCGTGTGCCAACTAGTTTTGTGAATCCCTATCATTCGTCGAAGCATGGTAATGAGGACTTTGTTTATTGCTTCAACCTGGACATTTCCCTGCGGGTAATAGAGTGTTGAGTTTTCATGGCGAAGACCCAACTTTTCGGTGAGTTTAGACACCATGAAGTTTCTAAAGTGGCTACCATGATTAGTAACGATAGATTGGGGAACACCAAATCGAGAAATGCTATGATTGAATATGAATAATGTTGCAGTCTTTCCCGTATTGTTGAATGTAGGTATCGCCTCGGCCCATTTCGTAAAATAATTTATGGCTACAATAATGTATCCATGCCCCCTGGCTGAGTGAGGGTAACATGTCATGAAATCGATACCCCATTTCACAAAAGGTCCAACGGAGACTACAGAGTGTAGAGGAGTAGGGTGTGATCATATTTTGTTGTTGTATGTTTGGCAAGCATGGCATTTTTGGACAACGATAATACAATCTTTGAATAAAGAAGGCCAAAAATACCCAACTCGTAATATCTTTTGGGAAGTAGCATACCCAGACATGTGACCACCACATGCTCCAGAATGGAAGTCATTTAGGGATTTTTCGACATTTTCAAAGGTCAGGCATCGTCAAAAAACGGAGTCAATCCCATGACGATAAAGAGTATCACTGAGGATAATATACTGACGGGCTTGTTAACGTATTCGACAACGGTCAGTGCTAGAGAAATTGGGCTAGAAAGTCTGAGTTTGGAGATATATAATGATATCCCCATACCAAAGGTTATCGAAACTGATCAGAAAAAGGGATTCGTCGGGTAATGAATCCTCTGCTACATTTTCCGTCTCAGAACAGGGAAGGTCACATATCAATTCGGAAAACACCAAGGATTTCTTGGACTTAGCACATTTTAATTCAAAGCAAACTCCTGGAGTATTATGATCCATTTGGAGTATTTCCCCCCTAGAAATTGGCGTGTAAGAATGTGTTGCATAGGGTTGCAATTGGAAATCACAGTGGTCTTGTGTAAAAGGATATAGTGTCGAAAACGTTGGACAGCTTGGACGGCTACCAAGGCTAGTTTTTCAACATGTAAATACTTGGTTTCAGTAGTTGTGAGACTCCGACTCAAATAATAAATGACATGTTCATCATGAGAATCATCCTCCTGGACTAGAACCATAGAAATGGTAGAGTCTAAGGCTACGAGATAAAGGAAATAATATTGACTGTAATTGGGTGGGAAATCTAGTGGGGTACGGGTTAAAGTCACTTTTAAAGTGTCGAAAGGTTTGTTGGCAGTAGTTTCCCATACAAAATCAAAACCTTTCTTGAACAGTCGAGTAAATTTGAGGGTTAACTCAACGTAGTTTGGAATGAAACGACGTAGAAAGTTCACCTTCCCTTGCAAACTTTGTAGCTGGAAAAGTGAGGAAGGAGGAGGGAGATTGAGAATCACCTTGACCTTCAAAGGATCTACCCTGATCCCTTTACGTGAAACAATAAATCCTAGAAGTTGACCGGATTCTACACAAAAAGCACATTTGTCCAAGTTTAAGTGTATACGGTAAAAACAACATCAAAGGAAAATGGCTCGGAGGTGTGTTGGATGATCTACACAGTGCATGGAATGAGCCAGTAGGTCATCAAGATATGGTTGCACAATGTGCTTTATATCATGAAAGGCATAAGACATAGCACGTTGAAAAGTCACGCCGACATTCTTTAAACCAAAGGAAAGTTTTCGGTAGGGAAAAGTGCCCCAAGGACAAATAAAAGTTGTCTTGTGTTGGTCGGCGGGTATGATGTTGATTTGATTATATCCGAAGAAACCATCCATCAAAGAGAAGATTTCACTCTCGGCACAATCGTCGACGATCTGGTCAACAAAGCGGGTAGGAAAGTTGTCTTTAGGACAAGCTTTGTTAATATCCCTATAATCAACGTACATGCGGATCATACCTTGTTTATTATTAACTAGAACAAGATTGGAAACCCAGTCAGTTAGAGCCACAGGGTAAATAAAGCCATCTTTAAGAAGTTTCTCAACTTCAAGCTTGATAACAGCTGCTTTACACGGGTGGACCGGACGAAGTCGTTGCTGGATGGGTTTAGTGCCCGGGTATGTCTTAATCTTGTGTACAACAATGTCAGGTTCAATACCCGACATTTCTTCATAGCTCCATGCGAAGACGTCACAAAATTCTTGAAAAAGAGACTTGTAGGTGACAACTTCATCGTTGGAACACGAAGCTCCGATATGCACATTTTTGACAACTCCAGGTTTAATGGATATGTCGAGGGGGATGGTGGGTGAGATATTACTTAAGTTCCCTTCGTAGAACATATCATGTGTAGACTCAGGAACGATAGAAATGAAGAAACCGGTCGATGGAGTCAAGATCCATTGGTAACTCTCAATGGTGTGTTGTTCCAGGAAGAGAATGGAACGATTATGTCCATCATCCCAAGGGGTATCTTCCATGTACATAACAAAAATAATCATCTCGTCTGTAGGAAAAATGACATGGAATGGATTCGAAGATGAATCACCAAGAGAAAGAGTAGAGGGGGATGTTGATTGAATGGCTTGGTAAGAGGATTCAAGTGGACTCAAGGGCATCTGATTGCCATAGCGAAGATAATCACTGGGTGCGGGTACTGCCCACGGGTCAGAAGACATGGGAGTTTTGTGGATGAAGGTGAATATCATGTTGATCGAGGAAACCAAAGGAGGTGGAACGTCGGGTGGTGGGATGGGGAAAGTACCCATCAGAGTGGAATCTTTTATAAGACCCACACTGACATTCTCATATCCAGAGGGTGTTTTTGCAATGAAAGGTACATTGCTGGTACGTGTATCAGAGTTAAAGAAGTCCAATTGGTCCACTGTAATTACTTTTCCCTAATGTGAGAAAAGTATGACACAGAAAAGAGTGGACACAACTGCACGGATGGAATTGATCCAGCTACGACCAAGTAAAAGGTTGTAATCAAGAGGAGCATCAAAGACCTCAACTTCAACTTTGACCGTTTTTCCTTCTAACGTAATAGGAAACAAAGGGAGGACATCGTAAGGCTTAAATCTAGAGCCATTAAAAGCTTTGAGTGCGTTGTGTGATTCGGTTAAGGGAGGAGATCCGATTGCTTTCTAGTAGGCAATAGATGTGACACATGTCGAGGCATCCTTAATCAAGAGGTTGCGGGCCCTTTAGGAGAGAAGGGGGGTTTGCACCAAGATGTCGTACCTACAACTAAATTTTTGAAATCTCTATATTTTGTTGACCTTCTAACAATAGTTGACCATGTTAAACTTGAGTAATTCAATGACCGCTAAGAACTTTCAAATGGCTATTTGGGTTTTTTAAAGACCCACAAACTTCATCGGTATATCAAAAAATGTTCAAACTTCCAACGATCGTTGAGCACGTAAAAGATGACTAGATCAAAGTCCTATGTTGTCAGTATATCAATGAGCATGTGCATTTTAGTTGGTATATTAACAACATTTTGCATTGTCGTCGATAGGGAGACACATGTTTGAACTCTCGTCTATATATCCATGAAATATCAAGTTTACGTTGTTATATTGACGACCATACTGTCAATGTTTCATCAAAATCTGCACAGGATATCTATCTAAAGCAAGTACACACAAAAATTATCAACAAAGGAAGAGAGATTCAATATGGAAGAATGAGAAAATATATTCACACTAATCCAATGAGCTGATCAATGAATGAATGATTTATACATAGATGATGATTAATATGATACAATGAATGCGTGGAATACACTCATATATAGGACATAACATTCCATAATTAAGAAAATCAATCAAGCAGTTATCTTTCCTTAGGAATGCATGCATGCATAATAGTGATGGTCTAAATAGAAAGTCCTAAAATATAACTAGTCAGTTAACTCCCACTGAACTAGTGTGCTGAAAATATAAATTTCTCCAACACCCCCCCTGAACATTGTTGAAACACACACTGACACTGAGAGGGTGGGGGGTGAATCAGTGTCTGGAACTTTTGAATTCTTTTCACACTTTCATAGATTAACTGAATAAGATGTATGTAGCTCAATTAATTTTCACAAACATGTCTAACACAAACAGTATGAAGTAGATAAAATATCTTTATTTTATTTATTTAACTTGAATGAATACAGATAAAACCAATCCTTTAATATAATCAAATTCAACTAAATATGAGAGATCCAACTCTCTCATACAAGACCTAGCTTGTAGTTCTCAAATAAAACTGAGAAATGAGGAATCCAATCCTCATAACAAGACCCAACTTGGTGATCTCAAATCCAATTGAGATGTGAGGAATCTAACCCTCATAAAAAGACTCAGCTTGTAAAAATGCACCAACCTGATAGAATGAACTTCCATTCAATCCAATATATATATATATATA
>JZKD02S0694598.1:181110-206135 GCA_000966675.3 Picea glauca | reverse complement strand
TGATTGAACCATTGTGTCTTTTTGACATGAACCATTGCACCTCTTCATTTAATTTTAACATAAATAATCTTTTCCTTTTATTCATTAATTATTATGTAAGTTTCTCAATTTAATTAGAAGACTAATCTTGATTCAAATTTTTTCCTCATGAGTTGATTATAGATATGGATCGACTCATTATATCATTCCCATGCTTCTGTTGCATTCCCAAGTTTGCCAACAGATCATATTCGAGCTTTTACATTCTCTTTGTATTGTTATGGTGTTAATCTTTGTCAAATTACTCTATAGGTCTTAAGCTATTTACACAAATGAATTATGTATGAGGCACTTCCTTCAACCCAATGTTCAAATTACCATGGGCTCAAAACCACGAGCTTATCCATTTAAGCATTGTTCCTAGCACTTCTTATTTCATCCTTATTCCTCTATCATGAGACGAGAACCCATGACCAAATGCAAGTCCTCACAGGTGCTAATATGACGATTTCAACATTATACTCGAGAATAAAACAAATCAATGATCAAGACTTGGTCTATGGTTAAGTGGATGGTTTTCATTCACTCCAGTACTTCGGTGATTCGTGACTCTGGACTTTGCAATATTTCAATTCTCTCGAAACAAATTCCGTTGGAGTGTGTATCAACACTTCTCTACTTAATAACCTTCACATGTCTAGGAGCTAGGACCGTAGGCTAAGGCGAAAGGTAGCTCTTGATTTATGGGTACTAGGCTATTCATGAATCTGGGACTCCAGGTTACTCAAACTATGAATTAGTTCCATCCCTACGAAGGTCCTACCTACCGAATAAGTCATAAAGCTATGGTGACCGCTTTCTGTCAGTTAACTCCTCATACTTACTCTATTCATCCACTATGCTTGATCAACAATTGAGAATGCTTCCGAAGTGGATCAACGTTTAGTGTTACTTCGCGATTCCAGCATTCAATGATTAGCTAATAAAGGAAGCTTAGATATCCTCGAAGTTAGTAACCTCAAAGTGACATGGATTTTTGACGTCACTATTGACATGGAACTAGTTGATTAGTTGCCACGTGTCACCTAGATTCATGAATTTCATATACCTAAAGTGCCAACTAGACCTTGACACTTGTCACCATCTGATTGGGCCACGTTTCCTTGTTGACCTGATCTTCCTGACGTGGATCTCCTAAAATGTCATATGTATTTCTCCTTTGGATCATTAATCTATATCAGACGGTCTAGTTTTCACCTAAATTCTTGATCCAATGACCCTCATTCACTTTGGGACTTCGGGGCTCTGACCTTTGGGTAAACTTACATGTTTTAGAATCCTTTTCAATGAAGTGGTCAGCATCAAATTTGACCACCATTGGACCCACCTATCCTCATCCAACGGTCACCATGCATTTCCCATATCTGATGGCCCTCATTAACTTCGAGACTCTGGGGCTCCGACCTTCAAGTGAACTTACATGTTTCATACTCTTTTTAGCTGAAGTGGTCAACACCGAAGTTGACCACTATTGGACCCACCTATCCTCATCCAACAGTCACCATGAATTTCCCATATCTGATGGCCCTTATTTATTTCGAGACTTCAGGGGTTTCAATACTTTGTGTCCTATGGGGTCCTCTTATCCTGTCCTTCCACTTGGTTCTATCTTACGATTAGGATTAAAGGTATATTTACGGATAGTTCTCTTAGGAGGGCATAAGATAGAGTTGAACGTAGGTTTCTCAATCTGAAGTGGTCTAGATAGAGGATTAACTGATGGAGGATTAACAGAGGACGGTGATGGGTCTGATAAAGTATTAGTACCATTAGTGACTTTTCCTCAACTTATCCCAAAAATCTCTCAAGTGGTTGGGCCTCTCCAAGGTTATATAAGGAGGCCTTCCCATGGTGAAAGGTACAGTAGAGACTAGAGATTGATACCAAACTTATGATTGGAGATGTGACACTTATGATCTCATAAGTGAGATGATATCAAAGAAATCAGTGTATATTACTTGAGCAAAGGGGTTGGACAAGGAGAATTGGAAGAAGTTGTTGCACCTTCATCAAAGGATTGTAAGTACTTTTACTTGTTCTCATTAATAATCAATGCTTGCCCTATTTCTTTCAAACTTATGTTTTTTCCACATGAGTTTGTATTCATTAGATAGACCTATATTTGAGCTAATATTAGTAGAATAGGAAGTCCATTGTATCTTTGTTTGTTCTACATGACCTATCAGGGAGCTCAAGATCGAAGCTCAGCCAGGACTTTGCAAGGACAAATGTCATTAATAAGGTACATATCTTTCTTCTTCTCCTTCATATATTGTCTTGATTAGACCTAAAAGGATTTCAGTGTCCATGTTAATACTTTTCTGTCTTGGCCTTAGGAGTCTAGAGACCAAGAGGGAATCCACTTGTCCACAGGGGGATTCACCCATAACAACCCCTTCCTTAGCACTTATGTAGACTCAGTACTTTGGGTGCTAGCTGATTTTCTCTAGTCCCTCTCCTTCACTCATCCTTTGGCTATGACCCAAGGCTAATCTCCTGACGCTTCACAATTTCGGGCCTCAATTGCCTTCGGTGTAGTTGGTCTCCTTTTACGCGAACTCCAAACTAACGGAGTTACCTGGAACCAGATCTACGGTTCATGATCCCTCCAATAATCAACGATAGAGATCTAGTCGCACTTCATGCCTTCACAGTTTCAGGATTCTTGACTCCTTGATACTCCAAATCCTCCGATCCACAAATATCCGAAGGAACTCACGGTTAGAAACTGTGTAACTTTTCCCAGATTCGACGGTCTGGAACGATCTCACTTCCTCTGAATGGATCTAAGGTCCATATGGACTTTGGGTTTTGTAACTTTGGAAAGTTTGCTTCCTTCACAAATGGAAACCTACCAACATGCGAAGTCCGAAAGACTTTGATGTGTAGCCTCCTCGCACCTTCTTGAGATCTAATTGTTGTTCATGACCACGATTCCTTCTGAAGGGATCTCAACCATCACTTCGCACCCTTTAGTAGATATCTCCCTTTCTATTGATTCTTTGTCACTGTCTCTCCTGAGCTTGACTCCATCGCACTCTTAGTGAACTTGGAATCTTTGACGAGGTTTGGACTTAGTGATTTATTCAAAAGAAATATCTCTATGCAATCCTTGCATTTAGCAGTCTTGATTTCTCAGCACTTAGTTGATTCTTGACCCTGTGTACTCATTTCAACACTCAGACTAAAGTTTCTTGTTATCCCTTCTAAGATTTCGTGAGTCAGATCTAGACTCTGTCGACACACTCCTTGCAGAAAATATGCACTCCTTGCATCCGATCTCTTAGACGAGAAATGATTGAAACTTATCAAGCATTTCACATATTCATACATTAAACAATATAATCCATGCGTTCATGAAAACACAAAATAACATAGGAGAGTTTAGCAACAAAAAATCCACACACATTTGGATCAATTTTCCTTTGTTATCTTCATTTAATGTAAAAACAACTACAACTATGAAAACCAACAATTACAATTCAACTATCTCCTAAAAAATTTCAACTATCCTCCATTTTTAGCAGCCTCATTTGGGTGTACCACACTTCTACTTATCCCAGAGGGATCTTAGGGTTCCCTCTGACTACCTCTATTGTCCAAAAAAAAAAAAAACTACTACTTAAGTTCCATTACATTAAAGTCAAGAAATTAAAATCCCAAAACAATACCAAAAATTTTCTCCCTAAAATTTTTATTTTTTTCCGTTTTTAATTATTTCCAGAAAAATTTTTTCCGGGAACACAAAAATTTAATTTTTGTAAATGATTCAGAAGCACGCTAATGCACCAAGTTTTTTCTCCACGTGTGCTTGTTGACGATGCTCCTGCATCATACTCCCCTGTAAAAAAATTCATGGACTCTTGTCCATGAGCTCTTGCACTGACTTTCCATGCTTCTGGATATCAACTTCATTTACCCAACTGGCATATTCTACTGGGTGTCCCTTCTACTTTACCAAATACTCAAGGTATGTATTTCTCCTAGTCTTCTTGTCGATCCTCTGATAAATGTTCTTCTCCATCTGTGGATTTTCTACTACAGGCATCTGCTTCTCCCACCAAATCTCTTTCTGATATTTTGATTCTTTCACGTAGTCTTCCCTGTAAGGATACATGTATGAAATGTTAAATATGGGTGATATACCCACATCCTATGGTAGCTCTATCTCATAAGCATTGGCACCAAATGTTTTTAGGATCTTGCATGGTCCTATATTTTTCAGCTTCATCTTGTTATATGTCCATGTTGGGAACCTTTCCTTCCTCAGGTGTGTTAAGACTTGATCTCCAACCTCAAACCGAAATTATCTCCTATGTTGATCAAATCTGCGTTGACATTCTGCATTTATGTTCTGTAGCTACTCCTTTATCTGATTATGAAGCTTCTGCATTTCTGCAGTGAAGTCTTCTACTCCAACGCTTCTGAATTCACTCTGCTCCAGATCTCTCAATTATAATACTCCCCTTGGCTTCATTCTATACACTATCTAGAATGGACTCTTTCCTATACTTTTGTTCACTGAGTCATTGTATGAAAACTCTGCTTGTGACATAATTTTATCCCACTGGATATGATGTTCAGTGACCAATATTCTCAGTAAATATCCTAAACTTCTATTTACCACCTCAGTATGTCCATCTGTTTGAGGGTGATATGTTGAACCAAAAGAAATTTATATCCCCAAATTCTTCCATAATGTTCTCTAGAAATGACCAACAAATTTTGTGTCCCAATCTGAGACAATACTCCTCGGCAATCCATGAAGTCTCACAAATTCCTTGAAAAACAAATTTGCAACATGTGTTTCATCACTAGTCTTCTGGCATGGGATAAAGTGTGCCATATTTGGGAATCTATCAACTACAAAAAATATGGAATCACTTCCCCTTTGGTTTCTTGGCAATCCCAACACAAAATCCATGCTTATTGCATCCTAAGGCCTATCTGGAATAGGCAATGGTTGATACAATCCAATGTTCTATTTCTTTCCTTTTTCATACTGGAAAATATTATATTTTTTCACAAATTTCTTTACCGATGCTCTCATACCTGGCCAATAGTATGATTTGTTCAACTGTGAAAATGTCTTGTCATGACCGAAATGTCCTTCCATACCTCCACTGTGTTTTTCTTTCAGCATATTTTCTCTCATTGAGCACCTTGGTATGCACAACTCGCAACCCTTAAAGAACAATCCATCTTGAATCATATACTATTTCCATTGTCTTTTTTCTCTGAGAACATGATTTGCACATGCTTCATATGCTTCTTTAAAATCTGGATCATCATGATACATATCCTTAAGGTGTTCAAACCCCAAGATCTTCACTTGAAATTCCTGTAGAATCAGACATCTTCTGCTCAATGCATCAACAACCTTGTTAGCATTACCATAAATATGTTTAATGAAAAAATTACAATTTTGCATAAACTCTATCCACTTAGCATGTCTTTGATTCAACTTCTCCTTTTTGGTTATGAATTGTAAAGCCTGATTATCATTGTACAAAACAAATTCCTTTGGTACAATATAGTGTCTCCATTTCTTCAAGGCTTGAATTATTGTGTAAAATTCCTTATCATATGTGGAGTATTTCCTTTTAGTCTCATTCAACTTCTTACTAAAATATGAAACAGGCCTATTATCTTGGCTCAAGACCGCTCCAATTTCTACTCCACTTGCATCACATCTCACTTGAAATGTTTTCTCGAAATTCGGCAAGACCAAAATTGGTTGTTCTGTTATCTTCTCCTTCAATATATTGAAGCTTTTCTTAGCCTCTTCTTTCCACTTAAAATACTTGTGCCTCTTCTTCCCTGTATCCATCATTTGTCCACCAATCCTACTGAAATTTCTAATGAAACTCTGATAGAAACTTGCTAATCCATGCAAGCTTCTCACTTCGAATATACTCCTTGGTGATGGCCATTCCTTGATTTCTCTCACCTTCTCTGGATCCATCTTCAATTCATTTGAAGAGATCACAAAACCTAAATATATGAGCTATGTCTTCATAAAAGAAGACTTCTTCAAATTAATCAACAACTTCTCCTACTATAGTCTCCTCATCACTAAGGTCATATGTATCAAATTCTCCTCTTTAATTTTTATAAAGACCAGTATATCATCCATATATACAATCACAAACTTACCAATGAAATCTTTTAGTACTTCATTCATCAGTCTCATAAAAGTACTTGGGGAATTTTTTAAGCCGATTGGCATAACAAACCACTCATACAACCCCTCATTTGTCTTAAAGGATGTTTTCCACTCATCACCTTCTCTCATCCTTATCCGGTGATATCCAATTTTAAAATATATATTAGAAAATAATTTTGCTCCACTTAAACAATCCATTAAGTCATCCATTCTTGGCAAAGGAGATCTATACCTGATGGTGATCTTGTTTATGGCCCTTGAGTCTTTACACATTCTCCAGCCTCCATCCTTCTTTGGGCTCAACACAGTTGGTATTGTGCATGGACTCAAGCTCTCTCTGACCAAACCCTTATCTAACAAATCTTGGACTTGTTTCTTTACCTCCTCATTCTCTTGAGGTGTTAATATGTATGCTACTTTTTTCGGTAGACTTTCTCCTGGTATCAAATAAATATGATGGATGATACTTCTAATGGGTGGCAATGATTTAGGCAACTCATTCACTACTATGTTAGAAAAAGTATCCAACAACTCCTGAACTTCCTCAGGTAAATCATCCATAGAAGTAATTGAAAGGAAAACTTTGGGTTTCCTCACCATATAAAACTACATCTTCTATTTTTTCTTGACTTCACTCAGGATTTCCTTCCCACTCATGAGAAGTATGCTTGTGATGGTTTCTTCTTTTACTTTCTTCTCCTCTATTGGCAACAACATGTGTGTCCTACCATTCTTCTCCAAGGTGTATGTATTTTTTCTCCCATCATGAATAACATTCATTTCAAACTACCATGGTCTTCCCAAAAAAACATGACATACATCCATGGGAATCACATCACAAAGAATCTCATCTCTATATCCTCCTATTTTAGATTCAACAAGGCATTTTTTAGTGACCATTACCTGGTGTCATTTTTGCAACCATGGGACCTTAGATGGCTTCAGATGTGTAGTTAGTTGTCTCCAGCTCCAACTTCTCCACCATCTATGTGGATACTAGATTATTGATGCTCCCACTGTCAATTATCACCTTGCATACTTTGTATTTATTCTTGGAAGAAGTCTTGAACAAACTGTTCCTCTGCACTGGATTTTCAACCTCTGGATCTAGTTTGAAGAGAACCTTCTTCAAAATCATGGATCTTCTATAGTCTTCTCTTTCTACTTCAACATTCATCTTCTGCGCTACTGAAATGTGAGCTTCACCTCCTTCTTTATTTTTATTGGGACATTCCCAAGACATGTGTTGTGTCTTTCCACAGGCATAGCATCTTACCTCTCCTCTTCTTCTTCCTCTTCCTCTAGAAGAAGAATTTCTTCCACCACTTTGTCTCCCTCGAGAAATTCCTCCTCTTTCTAAGTGACTATGTGGTTTCTCAATCTCATCCTTGGGTTTTTGTGCCTTTTCATGGGAAACTCCCTTACCTTTTCTTGGGCTTCTCCCTCTTTTCCATTGACTTTGTTTCCTGGCCAACTTCTCCTTTGCCTTCAGAGAAATCTGGTAAGCATCTTCCACTATTCTTACTGACATCATGTTGATCTCATCCTAGATTTCATACCTCAGGCCATTTATATACCTGGAAAAATTTTACTCATCTTTCTCTGATTGTCTGGTCCTAATATCCATCTTGTAGAACTCCTATGTGTACTCTTTCATTGTCATACCCTTCTATCTCAGGTTCTACAACTTCTTGAACAGATTTATCTGATAATCTTTGGGTATGAATTTATCCTTCAACTTAGCTACCATTCTGTCCTAATTCTTTATCTTTTTTTTCCCCTTGATTCTCTTATCATCCTGCAGTTCATCCCACCACAGTGTTGCATGTCCTTTTAACCTGATGACAGCATGTCTCACCTTCTTTTCCTCATTGACATCCTCATAGTCGAAATATTTTTCCATGGATCTTATCCAATCTAGAAACTCTTTAGCGTCCAAATTGTCTTCATACATTGGTATGTCTATATTTTCTCTAGCTCCCAATTTAACAAGTGTTCCTCGACAATATTTTCCCCTACAACTTCTTCAACTTCTATTTCTTCACTTTCTCCATCACTGATGTCTCCAACATCAGGTGCTCTCCTCTGTGTTTCCTCCATCACCTCTAATATTGCATGAAGCTCTCTCATTTCTCTTTAGACAACATGATTGGATATAGGCAGCTCCACATGTCTCCTTGGTGTCATTGTGTTGAACATTTCTCACACACAGAGTACAACTTTGAGATCTTTTTCGCTACCCGAAAAAAAAATTCAGGCTCTGATATCACTTGGTGAAAAACCCACTTCTCTCCTAAAGGGTCTACGACCTCTCGGTCAAGGATCTTAATCTCTCCAGCTGGATTAGATCTTTCAGACCTTCAATGGCCCTAGAAAAATTTACACAGGTCCCCTTTTTCACCTTAAGCGTGTGTCTTATAGAACTTGTGGGTCCCTTCCTTAGCGCTTCTATAGACTCAGTACTTTGGGCGCTAGCTCCTTTTCGCTAGTCCCTCTCCTTCACTCATCCTCGGGCTATGACCCGGGGTTAATCTCCTGACACTTCACAATTTCGGGCCTCAACTTCCTTGGATGAACATGTCTACTCAATTGCTTGTATTGGCCTAGTTCTCTTTTATAATTGTTTAATGATTTACATACTTTCTTATAGTGAAGATTTGAAGCTTATATAATAAAAAACTATACATCTATATAGTTCATTTTGATCTCTTGGGTAATTCTTGACTAGTACTCTTATAAACATTTAATAAATCAATGAGGACAATGGATTAATTAACCCAAGACATACAAATGGGGTCAACATTCGATGACATTTTAACTATAAGAAAGTTTTCATATATTTTACTAATATTGCATCTGTAACACCCTGTTTCCCCCAGTTTTTAAATATAATTATATGGGCAAAGATACCATGGAAAATTCAATATGTGTGAATTTTTGATTTGATGGACCTTTGTATAAAAGGTCAATGAATGTAAATTCTATTATTTACTAGAAAATGGATAAGTGTTGCATGACTGCTGGAAGGGCGGGTGTACTAAAAGAGACCATGAATGCTATGAAAGAGATGGTGAAGGGGACCAGGAATGGTTGCATTAACCTCCACCAAACCAATAACTTATTGGATTTAATTGCTTAGGACCAAAACAATTCTCTGACCCATGAATGAATTACAGCCAGGCTGGTAGGTGGGAAGACCTCCTTAAGAGTTAATGAGGGGATGGGGCAGAGCACTCATTTGTAATTCTTTCAAACCTGACCACAGACTGGGAATTTAAGCCACATGCAATCTTGCTAAGTAAGGAAAGAAAGGAATGTCTAGTGGGTAGAGGGAGACCTATGAAGACTGCAGAGATGAGAGACTAAGCTCTCGGGTTCAAGGAAGAACTGGGAAATGAGCGTGTTATGGTCGCAGGAAATGGCTAGTAGGGTAATGATACAAGATGATAAACAAGGCTATTGAGGGACTGAGGAAATAATCATGAGTTTCTCCTTTCTTGGTATAGTGAAAAACGTTACCAAGATCCTACGAGAGGAGGAGAGTAACCTCCATCTCTACTGTTGTTGATCCCGTACAAAGGAGTAAATCTCAAAGCATCGTGGTCTATCTCGGGGGTGGCTAGTGGTAAATCCATTAGGAGTGACTGAGCCTATGGTTGGGCGGAAACAACACCACTTTCAACAATCACTTCACGTTATCTGGTTCTGATAAGTATTTTTCTACTTTATGTATTGAACTGAAATAATGGATGAATGCATGGGTTTATGTATATATGTGTATATATAAATGATTTCTATGTGGAATGGTCATGATATGTGTATGAATTCATCTCTTTGTGAACTTATTCTTCTAACTGATAGTATGTATACCCCAACTTAGCTCTTGAGGCTTCTTGGGACATAATATTGTAAGACAAACGAGATAGGAGATATTGTGACAATCTGAACCTATCCGTCCAAATAGGATACCTCTTTCATACTCCTTACCATGCGACCAGTATTCCAGGACCAAGTCCTTAATCATTTCATGATAAATCTCAGGAAGGATAGTGAAGTTTAAGCCTTGAAAGGGGAGATCCCTTCATTTGGAATATGAGCAGACGAGATCCATTTGAGAGGAACCATATGATTAATACCTAGGAAACTTAGGCTAATCCTAAGGAAGCTAAGTCATCCTGGCTTCGGAGCTCTGGAAGTCTGTGACTTCGGAGTATGATTGACCTTACCAACCTTATACTAGCCGAAGGTAACTGGGAGACTCGGTTTCCTGTAAGGTTGACCGGTGTTAGGCGGTTCCCCGGGTAGTTAGGTGAACCTATCTTACCAACTAAACCAGGATCCAAAACCCTGAAGGCTGGAGCCATGAAGAACCCATAACCCTAGATCGAGGGATCCTTCGGGTTCTCTCCCAGTTGTCGATATACCGAGGATGTGTGGTGCTAGCCCCTTTAGTTTAGATATTGGGAACTTTAGGAGAAAATTTGAGTGTGCATCGCAAAACTCCCAAACACTAAATCCCTGAGGTAACAAGAACCTTAGATCTATCAATATATGTGGTCGGATCTCGACCGTGAGATCTAACGAATGTTATAAGATTTCATGTCCAAGGTGACGTGGTGTAGTGACATCACCCGACATGACGTGGACCCCAGCTTGACATGCTACATGTCACTGGGATTCATGTGTATCACATACCCTACAGGCCCATTGGAATGTAACACGTGTCACCCTGATGCCTCCTAAGTGTCAGTTCCTGGTACATGTCCACCTAGCCAACATGGATGGTGAAGTGATATGGACTATGGTAGTTTGAGACTTCAAGACTCCAGACGATTTGGGATGCAACATTGTAGACAAACCAAAAAGGTCCAAAGGCCAGAATCACGTGACAATCTTAAGGGACTTCAGAAGTTTGGGATTTCGGGAGGTCTCGTGCATAGATATAAAGGAGACGTTCAACGTCGAAGCATCGAACTACGAATTCCCTGTTAGCCTGCGTGTTAGGCGAGGGTTAATCCAGTCATCAGATTGGTTTATGGATGGACCTTCCCTACGGGAGGTAGGAACCAATAGATGATGCTAACGAGTTGAAGCCACGGGGACGTCACGTGACCCTCAACGAATGAATTTTCGAAGAACTTCGAGAAGATGTAAGATATAAACCATGGGTCAGTTTAGAACCCTGTAGTAGTCATTAGAAAGCTACGGGAAAGTAGAATATAATGATTCATTTCAGAGAGATGATTCAAGATTATTTAGTTAAGGAAAAATGAATTTATAATTCCCCACCCCTTAAAAGAATATTAAGGAGTCGAGTGTGTTACAAATTGGTATTAGAGCTAGGTTACAGCACTTGGCCTGCTTGGGCTCATGGACGAGTTGCATAAAAACCATATTTAAAGAAATTTAAGGGTGATGCGCTATCTTACCTCTTTCCTAAGAGTCTAGTTAAATTGTTACTGAAGAAAAGAATGAAACGTTCTTCTATGAGTGTGTATTTAATAAATGTGAACTACGTGTTGTTCTTGAACTAATAGAATGTTATCTAACAACAAGTGTTTTGTCGGCACTCAAGAATTCAATGAATCAGAGGAAACTAAAAGCATAAAATGGTGACACGCCATGAAGTGGGGGATGGCTCCCACAACAGAGACAAAGAATATGATGAGAGGAGGGCAGTGGAGACCCCTCTGGATCTAGATGAAACTATAAGGATCCTCATGGCCGACAATGAGATATTGATAAAAGACCAAGAAAAATAAACAGAAATTAATGCAGTCTTTCTACAAATCTTATCCAACATACAGAGGTAGTTTCAGCATGGGCCTGTAACCATTCATGTGGACCAACGACATACGAAGAGAATTCAAAGTCCACCTGCGATATGAAAATGTGGTCCCATAAGTGGCCACACTAGGAGGAGTACCTCGAGGAAGGCCCAACCTGGAAGAATGGGACACTCATCGAGAGAGTCCTCTGTAGAGGAAAATGGAAACTTTGGGGGATCCTCTAGTGGAAAATCTAGCTTACATTCTCAAAGGAAAGGAAATAAGTGAAAGCATTCCAAAAGTCATGACCCTGAAGAGTTCAAGAAATCCAAACCACCCTCTTTCAATGGAGAGATTGAGAAAGGGGAAGAGGCAGAAGCTTGGTTTCTTGGTTTAAAGAAGTAATTCATATTTCATGACTACTCTGAAAGCTTGAAGGCTCAAATATTCATCTTCAACCTAAATGGAAAGGCTTCCATTTCATGGGAAGACCTTAAGAATGTGAAAGGAATCCATGAAGAGGAATTATCATGGAAACAATTTTAGAGACACTTCAAGAATAAGTATTTGTCAGAGAAATACTTTGATGGGAAGACTAAGGAGTTCTATGAACTCAATATGGGACAACTCATCATAGAGGAATATGTCAATAAATTCCTTTGATGTTGAAGTACATACCCTACATAAAGTATGAAAAGGTAAAAGTGCAATGATTTATTAGTGGGTTACCTCAGACCTACCGGAACATGATTGAGTTTGATGAGCCAAAGACCTTAGAATACACTATCCGGAAGGAAAGGTATTTTTATGAACAGTTCAGGAGTCAGAAAAAACCTTGCAAGGACTGGAAAAAGAAGAGTAGTTTGGGATTGAATAAGAAGGGTTTCAAATCCTCGAGATTTAAGAACTATAGGAAGGGCTCTAGGATATGCATTCCTACTATAAGAGTATATCAACAAAATTTCCCCTCTTAGAGTGGAAATAAACCTTTTGGATCAACCCCAGGAAAGACTAATAACCCAAAGAAGGAACCCTTGACATGTTGGGGTTGTGGAGAAGAACATCTACTGAGGGATTGTCCACACAGACAACGAAACAGTAGGAGATTCTACAATATCCAAGAAGCTACCAAATTCAATGATGTGGCTAGGAGCATGCCACATATTTATGCATCTTTGGATGATAAACAAGCCAACCGCCAAGCTTTAGTGTTGGAGATGGAAGTTATGATCGCCAACCATCTAGTTTCTATTTTAATTGACTGTGGTTCTAATTTGAGTTATGTGACCCCTCAGATTGTTGATAGGTGTAAAATGAAACCAGTTAGACATGTTAAGCCATGGTTGGTACAACTAGCCACTGGAACCAAAAGAAAAGTAGAAGAGGTCATACCAGCTTGCCAATTCATCATGGATGGATTGCCCACCCAAGCGACCCTTAACATACTTCCCCTAGGATCTTATGAACTATTGATTCGTATGGAATGTTTATCCAATTATAAAACCAAATTGGACTGTTACCATAAAAACTTAGAATGTGTAAATGAAGAAGGGAGAAAGATAACCCTCCAAGGGATTCAAAAGTCTATCTCAGTGAGAAAAATATCATCCCTTCAAATGAAAAAGTATTGCAGAAAGGGATGTCCTCTATATGAAATACATGTGTTAGAATCTGTTGAGGATGACAAATCGAACCTATAGGACCACCCCATATTAAGAGAGTATTGATACATTTTTCCAGAAGAGGTACCAGGTCTACCTTCGAGAAGAGACATTGACTTCTCAATAGAACTTGCACCAGGAATAGTGCCAATGTCTAAGACACCCTATAGGATGAGTACATCTGAGCTAGTTGAGCTCAAGCTACAACTAAAGGAAATGA
Organism: Picea glauca; assembly: GCA_000966675.3. Taxonomy (NCBI): domain Eukaryota; kingdom Viridiplantae; phylum Streptophyta; class Pinopsida; order Pinales; family Pinaceae; genus Picea; species Picea glauca. Next base: position 192,281 of record JZKD02S0694598.1, on the reverse strand, counting down.
TGAACATAGGCTACATTCGACCCAGTGTGTCTCCATGGGGAGCACCAGTCTTGTTTTTGAAGAAGAAAGATGGCACACTTTGACTGTACATAGACTATAGATAACTCAATAAGCCAACCATAAAGAACAAGTACCCCTTACCAAGAATCGATGAATTCTTCATCCAATTAGGGGGTGCTTCCATTTTCTCAAAGACTTACTTAAGATTTGGGTACCATCAAGTCCGAATCGAGGATGAAGACATCCACAAAACAACCTTCAGGACCAGATATGGTCACTATGAATTTGTGGTGGTGCCATTTGGATTATCCAATGCCCCCACCACTTTTATGTTCTTGATGAATAATGTACTTAGCAAATTCCTAGACAGATTTGTATTGGTTTTCATTGATGATATCCTATTATACTCCAAGAACAGAGAGGATAATGAAGAACATATTAGACTTGTACTTCAAGTACTAAGAGAGCATCGGCTCTATGCTAAGTTTAGCAACTGTGACTTTTTCTAGAAGCAAGTCCATTACTTAGGCCATGTTATTTATAAACAAGGAGTGGAAGTAGACCCTAAAAAGATCAGATATATTATGGAATGGCCTACCCCAAAGGATGTATCTAATATCATATCCTTTATGGGCTTAGCAGGATACTATAGAAATTTCATAAAAGGATTTTCCAAGATTGGTTGTCCAATCACTACCCTTCAAAAAAAGGGGGTTAAATTCACTTGGACATCAAAATGTGAAGAAATATTTCAGGAACTGAAATACCTTCTGAACCATGCGCCCTTGCTGAATATTGCAGACCCTAATAGTGAATTCCTCGTGTGCAGAGATGCCTACAAGGAAGGACTCAAAGGAGTCCTTATGAAAAAAGGGTGTGTAATTTTCTATGAATCCAAAAAATTGAATGAGCATGAATCAATTATGTGACCCATGATATAGAGTTGGCTTCCATAGTGCACAGTTTAAAAATGTGGAGGCATCACCTCATGGGTAGGATATTTGTACTTATGAAAGACCATTGTGGGTTGAGGCACCTATTCGATCAACCAAAACTCAATGTCAGACAAGCTAGGTGGATGTCTCTCCTTAGTGAGTTTTATTTCGAAATAAAACACATCAAAAGAAAGGAAAATAGGGTGGTTGATTCCCTTATAAAAAGTGTGAAATTGATTCACCTAGCATTGATAAGCACCTGTGAAATGGATGTCAGGGAAAGAGTGAAGAATGCACAAAAAACAGATGCATTATTCAAGACCATGACCTCATACCTAAGGTGAGAGCCTACAGGGATAAAGTATGAAGGCTATCAGATGCTCAATGAAGGCCTACTGACTTATAGAAATAGATTGTGTATCCCAAGCTCCGACGAATTGAGGAGGTTCATAATGGATGAAATACACAAGAGACCATATATTGGTCATCCAGGATATCATAAAATGATCACGACCACTACGAAACAATTCTATTGGCCTGCATTGAAAAAGGACATAGTTGATTATTTAGCTAAGTGTCTAGAATGCCAGCAAGTTAATGTAGAACACTGGCACCCAAAAGGGTTGTTACAACCTCTAACAATTCTAGAATGGAAATGGGAAACCATCTCCATGGATTTCATCACCAGATTACCAAAATCGGCCAAGCAGAATGATGCCATCATGGTAATGGTGGAAAAATTGAGCAAGTCTACTCACTTCGTTCCTATCAAATCAACTTGCGAGGCAATAGATGTTGCCAAAATCTTCATGAAGGAGATATTCATACTGCATGGCATGCCTAGGGAGATTGTATCTGACAGAGACAAAAAATTCACTTCAAGCTTTTGGAAATCCTTAATAGCTAGTTTTGAGACTAAATTGTTTTTTAGCACAACCTATCACCCCCAAACTGATGGAAAAATAGAAAGAGTAAACCAAATATTAGAATACATCTTAAGAATGCATGCAATGCATCAGCCTAAGAAGTGGGAAGACTAACTTCCATTGGTATAATTTTCCTACAACAACAGTTATCAAGAGTCATTGAAGATGAGCCCTTTTGAAGCCTTCTATGGTAGACAATGAAAAACTCCAATCAGATGGAGTAATCCAATGGATAGAATTACAATCGGACCTGACATTATGAAATAAATGAAGAAACAAGTGATTCATATAAAGAAAATTATGAAAAAAAATTAGGATAGACAAAAGAGTTACGCCGACAGAAAGAGAACTCCCAGAGAGTTCAATACAGAAGACCATTTTTATCTCAGAGTTAGGCCCAGGAAGAGTTCCCTGAGGACGGGAGCTTGTGCCAATATGGAACCTCAATACTGTGGACCCTTTGAAGTATTAGATAGAGTGGGACCTGTAGTCTATAGGCTAGCACTCCCTCCCACAGTAAAGGCACATAATTTTTTCCATGTTTCATTATTGAAGAAATATGTACATGATTATAATCATATAATTGATTGGTCTGTGATCCAGGTGGAGTTGGAGAGATAATTCCTACCACAATCTCAATGCATACTAGACAGGAAGGAAACCCCACTCAGGAATCGAACCATTTCATAGGTCAAGGTGCAGTGGAAACACTTTGGCCCAGATGAGGCTACGTGGAAAATGGAGGATGCCATGAGATAAACATAACTATTTTTGTTCACTTATGTCTATACAGAGCATGTTGACAGATATAACATCGAGGACGATGTTCCTTTAAGGGGGATGGAATTGTAACACCTTGTTTCCCCTAGTTTGTAAATATAATTATATGGGCCAAGAGACTATGGGAAACTCAATATGTGTGAATGTTTGATTAGATGGAACTTTGTATAAAAGGTCAATGAATGTAAATTTTGTTATTTACTAGAAAATGGATAAGTGTTTCATGCCTGCTAGAAGGGGGGTGTACCAAGAGAGACCATGAATTCTATGAAAGAGATGGTGAAGGGGACTAGGAATGGTTGTGTTAACCTCCACCAAACCAGTACCTTACTAGATTTAATTTCTCAGGACTAGAATAGTCCTCTGACCCAGGAATGAATTACAGTCAGGCTGGTAGGTGGAAATACCTCCTCAAGAGTTAATGAGGGGATAGGGGAAAACACCCATTTGTAATGATTTCAGGCCTGACCACAGACTAGGAATTTGAGCCACACACAATCTTGTTGAGGAAGGAAAGTAAGGAAGGTGTCGTGGGCAGAGGGAGACCTGCGAAGAGTGAAAAGATGAGAGAATAAGCTCTCGGGTTCAAGGAAGAAATGGGAAATGAGCGTGTTTTGGTCACATGAAATGGCTAGTAGGGTTATGATACAAGATTATAAATGAGGTTGCTGAGGGACTGAGGAAGTACTCAGGTGGTCCTCCTTTCTTGGTATAGTGAAAATCATTGCCAAAATCTTGTGGGAGGAGGAGAGTAACCTCTGTCCCTAGTGTCGCTGAGCTAGTATAAAGGAGTAAATATCAAAACATCGTGATATAGCTTGGGGGTGGCTAGTGGTAAATATGTTAGGAGTGACTGAGCCTATGGTTGAGTGGAAATGGACACCCCTTTCAACAATCGCTTCAAGTTATCTGGTTCTGATAAGTACTTTCCTACTTTATGTATTGAACTGAAATAATGGATGAATGCATGGGTTTATGTATATATGTGTATCTAGAAATGGTTTCTATGTTGAATGGTCATGATATGTGTATGCATTCATCTCCTTGTGAAATTATGCTTCTGATTGATATTTTGTATGCCCCAGCTGAGCTCCTAAGGCTTCTTGGGACATAATCTTGGAAGAAGGTAGAGATAGGAGATATAATGTCAATAAGAACCTGTTCATCCGAAAAGGATACCTCTTTCAGACTCCTTGTCATGCAACCGTAATTCTAGGCCCAAGTCCTTAACCATTTCATGATAAATCTTAGGAAGGATAGCAAAGTTCAAGCCTTGAAAGGGGAGATCCCTTCATTTGGAAGATGAGAAGATAAGATCCATTCGAGAGGAACCATATGATCAATACTTAGGAACCTTAGTCTAAGCCTAAGGAAGCTAAGTCCTCCTGGCTTCAGAGCTTCGAAAGTTTGGGACTTCAGAGTATGACCAACCTTACCAGCCTTATACTACCCTAAGGTAACCAGGAGACTTGGTTACCCATAAGGAAGTTCCCCATGTGGTTAGGTGAACCTATCTTACCAACTAAACCATTATCCAAAACCCCAAAGGCCAAAGCTGTGAAGAACCCAGAACCGTAGATCGATGGATCCTTCAGGTTCTCTCGTAGCTGTTGATATACTGGGGCTATGTGGTGCTAGACCCTTTAGTTTGGAGATTGGGCACTTTAGGAGAAAAGAGGAGTTTTCATTGCAAAAATCTCAAATTTCAAATCCCCGAGGTAACAAGAGTTGTAGATATATAAATATGCGTGGTTGGATCTTGACTGTGAGATCTGAGTAATGTTAGAAGGTTTTCATTCTGGGGTGACGTGGTGCAGTGACATCACCCAGGGTGACGTGGACCCCATATTGATGTGCCACGTGACACCCTGATTTATTTGTATCACATACACTATATGCCAGTTGGAACGTAACAAATTTCACCCTAACCCCTCCTATGTGTCAGTTCCTGGTATGTGTCTGCTTAGCCAACATGGTTGGTAAATTGATCAGGAATATGGGACTACGGGACTTCAGGACTCCAGAGGATTTGGGATGTAGCATTGTAGAGAGACCAAAAAGGTCTGAAGGCTAGAATTACGTGACAAGATTATGAGACTTCGGAAGTTCAGGACTTCGAGAGGTCTCATGTGTATATAGCAAGGAGACATTTAGTGCCAAAGCACCAAACTCTGAATTCCCTGCTAGCCTACATGTTAGACGAGGGTTAAGCCAGTCATCACATTGGTTGATGGATGGACCTTCCCTACAGGAGGTAGGAACCAAGAGATGATACTAACAAGATGAAGCCACTGGGGTGTCACGTGGCCCTCAACCAATGAATTTCCAAAGAACTTTGGGAAGCTGTAAGATATGAACCAAGGGTTGGGTTAGAACCCAGTAGCAGTCGTTAGAAAGTTGTGGGAAAGTAGAAGAGAATGAATCATTTCAGAGAGATGATTCGAGATGATTTAGTTAAGAAAAAATGAATTGATAATGCCCCACCCCTTAAAAGAGTATTAAGGAGTCGGGTGTGTTACAACATCTATAGTGGTTTTTGCTGTAACGGGAAATCCCAATGCCAAACAAAAATAACAAAATTACGCATCATGAAGAAAATGTAAGGAATATTTTTAGGTTAAAGGAAACATTGGAGGCAAAGGAAAATGTGAAAGTTGAGTGCGCTTACAATAAATGTATGGGATTTAACAGAAGAAGACTTGTATTTAACATAGTTAACACACATTTTTGGAAATATGGGCTCGTTGAATGGGGTTCTCATATCGTCTCATGGTAAGTTATTTAATATTAATATATATTCTACTCTTTGTATTGACTATATTTATAAAATTTTGTTTTCTTTTAATATTTGTTATATACACTAATTTTATAGATTGATTTTTGTAATTATAAAGAAAAATCCTCCTAGGTGTCTGTCATTAGAGAAATATGAAGTGCCTAGTAATAGTATAAATACCATTGTACAGGTTGAGGAAGATGGTCGTATGGATATTGAAGATCATCATGATCAAGATAATTCTATGGAATTAGAATATTACACTAATAATATTATTAAGCCAGATGATGGGACAAATAGATTGATCCAAGACATATTTACTTCTATCGATGAGGATGATAAATTTTATGATATTCATGATATACATTTGCTTGAGAAGGCATGAAAACCCCTTTATGAAGGATAAATAACACATGTTATCTCAGCTATAATGTTGTTGTTGAACTTGAAGGTATTGAATGGTTTGTCAAACACTTGTCTCACCCAAATCTTAAGTTATGTAATGATATATTTCTTCACATCTATGTAAAGGTCGAATTTTTTTTATTTTTTTTTCAATGCCAATTAATTTGTAATATATTAAGGATGTGATATTTATGATTATTGCTACTTACATTAACTAGTTATTTTTTGTGTTGTACATTGCTAGGTGAATCTTTTTTACCATCGTCCAATAGTATACCTCGCATATACCAAGAGTTATTTGCTATTATGAAAGATATTGGAAGGGAGTATATAGATATTAATGCATGTCCTAATGATCATATTATATAGTATGGAAAATATGCATCGGAAATGAAATGCCTGCAATTTCAAATCAGGAGATATCGAGCTGATCAAGGAACAAAAAAGGTGCCTCAAAAATTTCATCATATTCCGATAATTCCATGTTTGCAACGACTGTTCAGGTGTGAAATCATAGCACAGTTTATGGATTACCATGTATGGAAAAAAATTGAAGATGGTGTTCTTTGAATACCTGCAAATGCTTCTGTATTTAGGTACATTGAAGAAGGATGGCCAATTTTTAAAGAAGAAACTTGTAATGTTAGTCTTTCATTGGGATATGATGGTGTTAATCCATTTGGTGAGATCAGGTCTATTTACTTAGTGTGGCCTATTTTTGTTATAAAAAATAACCTTCCTCCGTGGATGTCAATAAAGAGGGAGCACACATTGTTGGAAATGATTGTTCTAGGTATTTGTTTACAATATTTTTTTGAACGTAACACCATTTCATTTGTACTCTTATTCATTATTAATGCATTATTTTTTAAAACTAAATAAGGTATTAATTATGTGTACTTTCAACCAATTAGGTAAGTACCAAGTGAAAGATATGAATGTATATATTGAGCCTCTGGTCGTTGAGATACTAAAGTATGGGATGGAATCACTATGTAGGACATCTCTAGACCAATAGGGAAAAAAACATTTCAATTCCATGGAATACTTACATGGACAATTCATGATTCCCTAGGGATGACACATTTTTTTGGTATGTAATGTCACACTACTGCACTTTAATAGTATATAATTTTATGAAAATACTATGCATGTTTCTAATATCAATTCCTTATTATATAACTAATATTACATGTCACATTATTAATCCATATCTTGCAGGCCTTCAAACAAAGGGTAAATTTGCATGTCCAATTTGTGGTCCTAGGATGAAATATCATCGTTCAAGAAGTTTAGGAAAGGAGGTGTTTGATGAGTATAGGAACTTCCTCCCTAAGAACCATAGGTATTGAACTACCAAAAAACATATTTTCAATGGGAAAGAAGAGACTGCAATAAAACCACAAAGAATGATACCTCACCTATGGAATTTGGCATATAATAGAAATCATCAATGTAAGCAATTCGACTATGTATCACACAAAGTTTTACAATTTTTATTTGTATTGAATTATGTTCATTGTATCTAACATTTATTGTTGTATAATTAATTTATTTATGTTTCATAAAGGTCATCAAGGCATTGATGGATAGCTTCCACGAGGAATAAAAAATTACCCTATACAATTCAATAGGTTTCCCTACTATGAGCACCTACAAACAGTTCATTTGTTTGATACAATGCATATTTGGAAGAATGTAATTGAAACATTGTGGATAATATTATATGGAAGGAATCACAAAGAAAAATAGTCAAATTTTGTAGTGACATTTAGGAAACCAATCATGCAATGCATGATTTGACTAATTCAAATAGAAATGTCAAATACCAGAATCATCTTCCATGGTTATTTACAGACTAGGAAAGCAATTTTGTAAAAGAGGTGATTCAGAAAATCAAATTTCCCACAGTATTCTCTTCACACATAAAGAATATATTAATGAAGAAAGGTGACTTTGGTGGGGTAAAAACTCATGACTGGCATACCCTCATCAAGGTAATTATTTTGGTAGATTTTTGTATTGGTAATACTTCTTTTTAGTATTTTATTTTATTTTTTATTTCAAAATAATAATGATTCATTTTTTTTTTAATTACAGTATGTTCTACTTATATCTCTCCCTGACATATTTGACAACAATGTAAAAAATGTTATATATGATCTTGGAAAATACATGAAGTAAGCAAAATGTTTGTTGCAGAACTTGTTGTAATATACTATTTTACTTGAATTAATGTATATAATTTGTTGTTGAAATGTATGATATGATTGTATAATCACATGTAGGTGGTTGTCATCTAAATAAATCCATCAAGAATATATAAAATATTGGAGGAGAAAAATTCCTCGACTAATGTGTGAAATGCAGAAGTATCTACCTCTGAAATATTTCAAAGCTCAAGAACACTACCTCATACACCAAGTTGAGGAGATTGAAATGTGTGGACCTGTACACATAAGGTCAATGTGGATGGTGGAGAGGCACTTGAAGTCATTGAAGTATTTCATTAGAAAAAGATCACGTCTTGAGGGTTCTATGGTGGAGGGATATATGGTATATCAATCCTTGGTGTATATTATTTAGTATCTTCCTAAATTAGCAGCAGGAATGAAGATGCCTCACATTTGGGATGTCAACTTCATCAACAAATTTGAAGGGGAGGTCTTGGTTGGGAAAGGTATAATGAGGAAAGAGAAAGTTAATTATTAGATGGTAGATGAGATCTATAATACTTTGAATTATTAATTTTTATCTATATTGTACTTATTAATTAAATTTTATTCTTCCATCAATTATTAATCTTTATTATTGTTAGTAATTTTTATTCTTTTTTCATACAGTTCATCGAGTGTGGGATGCACTACATTTATTCATTGCAAAAAATATTGATTGGATGAAGTTATGGATAGATTGATGTAATATACAATGTAATGGTAGGTTATCATGGGAAGGGGTGACTACATGCTTAAAGAAGCTCATCATAATCAAGATACCAATCTTACTCAGAGGGAAATCGATTTAGCATATGGTTTAAAAGATAAAAAAAGAAAGCATATATGTAATTAAAACATATCACATTTCAATTATTTTCTATTATATTAATCTAGGTCATTGTGAATTTTTTTTATAAATCTTTACTAAGTCTAAATATGTTTATTCATTGAAAATGCATTTTTTATGTGTTGAGCATATTGTAGTTGAAACGCTACAAGTCTATGTGGTGCAATGGTCGTAAATTTCGCATCAAAAAAATGGATGACAAGAGGAAAACCTATGATAGTGGGGTAAATGTAGTCTTTTAGGTCACTAATTTTTCCTCTAGAAGTGACATGCATCCCACAGTATCCAAAAATAGATACTATGGGTAGATGAATGATATAATTAAGTGTGACTTTAATTCCTTCAAGTTAGTTTTGTTCGATGTCAAATGGTACAGGTTAAGAATGAATGAACATGATCCTGAAAGAAATATTATTGAGCATGCCAATTGATTTACCATGGTTAATAAAAGCACATTTGATCCTGGTACAAAAACTTATATTCTTCTAAGAAAATATGAGAACGTTTTTTATCCAGAGGTTCCAAGTAAAGCAAGTTGGTCGTATGTGGTTAGATATGATCCAAGAGGAAGGCATGTAAAGTATAATGTACCAAAATAATATTATATTGGAGAAGAATAATTTGCAGAGGAGCATGGGGTAGATGTAATGTCAGACTAAGAAGTCGAAGAAGTTCAACTAGATGTAGATGACAATTATGTTCTCGATGATGATATTGATGATGATATTATGATTTAAAATTACATTGATGACAATGTTGATCTAGACAATCCTTTCAACATCAATTTTGAACCTAATGATACAGATGTGGAGTTAGATGAAGAAGAGGATAAATGATATCATCGTCATAGCCATCACCATAATCCTTGTCGTTGTTGTCATTATCATCACCATAATCAACATTTTTCGTCATTGTCATCGTCATCATCATCATGGTTCTCATCATCGTCATCGTTATTTTTCATTGTCATCATAATCATTTCCATCATCATATTAATCATCGTCATCATGATGATTTCCATCATCATCATCTTCGATTATCATAATCTTTGTCATCCTCATTGTTAGCATCATTGCATCATTTTCATTGCCATCATCATCATATATCATTGTCATAATCATTGTCGTCGTCGTCATGGTCATCATTATCGTCATGATGATGATCATCATCAACATTAACCCTACAACATTGACTAGCGCCAATGATCATGTCAACTACTCCTCTAGGTAAAAAACATAGTCATGATATTTGTATTAATGAAACACCACGCATATGAATAATAATAAATTATAACCATGTCCTTCTAATGCTTTATGTTTTTGTAGTGGATTCTCCTATAGTGAAGTAGTGTCCACTGGTACACCATACTACTAGAAGTAGTACAATGGTGGAGATGACACATGGTCATGGAGCACAACCAAAAGAGGGTCGAACAACTAAAGGGGATGAATACCAATGTACGTTTGATGATTTACTAAATACTTTTATGAAACTAAGAAACATAAATATTGTCATTGTGATAAATATTGTTAATATTGTTATCATCATTGTCATCATCAATATTTTCAATGCCATCATCATTTCCTTCCATTTTCATTATCATCACCATGATCATGTTCATCATCATTGTCATTTTCATTGTGATCATCATCATTGTCATAGACATCATCATCATCATTGCCAACATTTCCATATTCATCATTGTCTTCCATTGTCATCATCACCATCGGCATCATCATCGTGATCAATATTGCCATCGTTGTTGTCATCATCATCATTAATGTCACTGTCATCATCATTGTCATTGTCATCATCAAGATCGTCAATGCCATCATCATTTTCTTCCTGCATTATCACTATCATCATCGTGACCATCGTCATCTTTATCATCATTAGCATGATAATTGTCAATGTAAGTGTTATCATCATCATTAATGTCATTTTCATCATCATCTTCATCATCATCATTGTCATCATCATCCTTGTAGTCTCCATTGTCATCATCATCGTCAATGATGACCTCCCTAATCCATGTAACCACTTAACATCATTTTACTATGACCATTTATATCATGCCCAACAAACTAACCTACAAAACCGTATTATCCTAATCACATATATCTAAAACACCTAATCCATAACATTGGTAACTCCTATGTCCATTAACCCCTTACACCTAATGAACCCCAAAAATTGTTAACAACTAACCCTTTACCCATAAAAACTATAACCCCAACAACCTTAATATAAATTGTGTTACATATAAAACATTATTATAAATTGTAT
>JZKD02S0694598.1:126902-177977 GCA_000966675.3 Picea glauca | reverse complement strand
GAGAAAATGATGTTTCTTCATGGCTTTTTATAGCATAGCATTGGGTGATTATGTAACTCCTTTGAGGTGTGAAAAGGGGATCTTTAGGGCTCAATTAGGTCTTTGACCAGCCTACAATGCGGATTCAGCTCAGATTTGATGTCAAATCGGCTTGGGAGCTGATCCATTAGTGGTTGGGAGGCCGACCAATTTCAATAAATGCATCGTTTAGCAGGTGCGCGAGTTTTTGCGCCAACAATCGCACGTCATGCGCTCATGCGCTAATTGTACGCTGTTGTTTCGCGCATGTGCGCGCGCACCCAGATTCTGTAAAGCGCCCTTCAATTTTTGGTTACTTTGTATAGTTTTTGACCCTTTTGCAATGCTGTGAATGTGATTCAGTGCCATGAATAGCTTCATTCCTGTTTTGACGATGTTGAGTTCTTGTCGCCATGTGTGGATGAAATTTCAGTGATAACACCCTCAACCCAATTAAAACAATTAGAAAGGGCTCGCTAAAGGAAAAAAAGGAACTCCTTCAATTGGCTAGTTTTAAGCCTACAAAGGACACCACGACAAGGATGAGAGAGTTAGAGAAGAATATATATCAATATGCAGTAAGCGCCATTTTTAAAATAGATTATTTATGACATATATTAATTTATGAATTTATGTTTCGTATGTTTATCTAATCTAAAATAAAAATAGTTTATTTCTACATAAATGTTTGGAATTGATGCAAGATCTTGGTCGTGGGGACATCGCTGGTAGAAGTGGTGCAAAAACCCCACATCTCCCTAACATGAGACACATATTTTTGACGTTATTTTCCTCTGTGTGTGTGGCTCAGATGACTACAGATCCCGGGTCCCATGAGACACCCCCACCATTCATGCCATACCATGGCACACATGATGATTTAGTAGATGGAGAATCTAATGAAAAAGAGTCTACACATTGCTACCCTGGAGCAATATGTTTCCAAACCACAGGAACAATATTGGGAAAAAATTTGATGGAAGAAAACTTGGTTCCCTTGAAGATGCCAAAAGTCCCAGGTAGTTATTAATATCTTAGTTAATTCCTATTATTTAAATATTTAAACCTGCATCTTTCAAATTATTTTAAATTAATTATCATATATTTTTGCAGAAACCGACATTTTTTACAGGACCTTGCATAACAAGGCCTTATATATTTATGGGCCTACCATTCACACATAGTGGAATTCCCATAAAAAGGAATTGAAAGACAAACTTATTAACCATTTGGTCGGCATGTTTAGTGATTCATTCAACAAACAAAATATCACCTTGAGGGAAGGTACATATTTGAAATATGTTAGAGATCAATATAAGACTCAATTGGTAGAAATACCTAAGAATGATCATCCTATCACCATTCCCAAGAGGGAATGAAAGAATATACTGGGGGATGCAAATGATATTACATTGAGACATGAAGGGAAGACACCACCTAACCCTGGAAGGAAAATTATTTTTTGAATTGAATACGTCGAACTTTCTTTAGTTGATCTATAGAAAAAATTCAATTTTCTAAGTACATGTTTGGAAATTTTCATAGGCTCTTGAAAATGTCAAAAGACACCAAGGAAATATTGGATAAACATGGGAAACAAAAACTTGGCCAAGGTGGTTTCCTAAGATTAAAATCTCGAATTTTAAGTACCGAATAATTTTACCATATTATCCATATCGTCATACAATTTTTTTTTAATTGCATCCAATAAGAAAAATCCATCGTATTATGCAATGCAGGGGGATACATTCAACAGTCTGGCCACTGAAGAAGACATGATTATTGAATTCAAGTTTGACTTTCAAGCAGTGGTTGAACATCGAAAAATCTTGGGAAAAACACAATCGACTGACCCTTCATGAAACATGGTAAGTAAATTGAAAAGGCTATAATTGTTCATTACTTGTAAGTACATATATAGACGGTTGATTTATCACATCAATTAATGTGTATATTTTTTTTAAACATGCAAGCAACCCCAGTTCATTCAATAGTGGTACTGAACAAGAACCCCATGATTATAGAGGTGTGTAGACCCATCACAATATGTGTATTTAAAATCAATTGTATATATTGATGATTAGTAATATTTAGTTTCAAATGGTGTACTTATAATGTTTCTTGTTTGAATGACAGAGCATGTAGATGAGGTCGATGCTCACAAAAGAGAGGAACCGATGAAAACCCAACCGATGGTGTCTCCTACTCCTCCAGGTAAAAAATAGAGTCATGATATTTGTATTAATGAAAGACTAATATGAATAATAATGACTAACCATGCAATTTTAATTCTTTATTTTGTTCTAGTGGATTCCCTTGTAGTGAAGTGGCGTCCAGTAGTACATCGTATTACTAGAAGTAGTGCAATGGTAGAGACGACGCATGGTCATGCAACACAATCAGAAGAGGTATAACAGATGAAGGGGTTGAATATGATGTTAGTAGTGATGATGCACTAAAGAATTTTATTAAAAGGAAGAAACTGAAAATGAATTATTTGTAATTATTTTGAGGACAAAATTTATCAATATACATTATTAGTTTTGCATTTTTTGTTTAAATTAATATGCATGATTGGGTATGGGGAATTGAGAGTGATGTGAGGGGGGGAGGGGCCAAATGATCTTCCACCTTCACATGGTTGGCCCTATTTATTAGAGAACAAATTACTCTTGAAACCAAGAGGAGCTCATTAAGAAATTTCTATTATCCATTTAATGATATTGTTTTTAGAGATTAGTGAATGTAATTTAATGTGGAATTTTATGTTCTCCCTTAGCATTGATGTTTTCTGATGTATAATGTGCATAAAGGCCTATTCCAAGGAACTGGAGATGTAGAATACTTGATTGCGTCAATGATTGATTCAATGAACATTGACAACAATATTGATAAATCAGATTGTTATCACCAATACTTGTCACGGGAAAAGGGTATCCAGGTTTGTGGCCTGCGCAAGAAGCGTCCAAGTGCAACATGCAGGAAAGCTCATTTCGGGCTTAAAACACAAGAAGATGGGCGATTTCAGTGTTCAATGATAGATATCCATTAAGTAGACTAGCTCAATGACCATTGGGCAATCTCGATCATGGATTTACACGAGGAATAGCGTCAGGCAGAGTCATGATTTTGGAGTCAGAAAGGTCAAAGGGAAGAGTTACGAGGATTCATGAAAAGAGAAATCACAAAATGGTCTAATCCATCCTTCTCGGTAGGACATGTGGCACACGATTAAGAATTTTATGATTTTGCGGATCGAAGCAGTCAAGGAGAAAAATCATCAGATCTCACGAAATGCGAAATCGCGAAAAGATCATAGTCGTTGATCAAGGGAGAGATCTGGACCATTGGGTCATCTTTTTGCGATTTCGTGAGTCGGAAAAGTAGGAGGGCGAGTCCTGAAAAATCGTGACATATGAAATCATGAAATAATTAGGGCCATCCTTTCCAAGGGACGCGTGGTGTAGGATCCGGGCCAAAGAAAATTCTTACCAGGAGTGTCGATGGTATGTGGTCCCACAATGAAAATTTTATATGGGTTGTCTAAAGAAAAGGGGCACATGGCAGTAGATAATGAGAAATTGTGATTTTGCATATCGGAGGTTCGAGCATGGAGCACAGTGAAAACACCCGACACGCGAAATCGTGAAGCACTCAAAGTTTGGGCCCATGGTCATAGTCCATGGCGCTATGGTGTGTGGGTCCGAGAAGAAGATTAGCACCTTTTGCATAGAGTTGATGACGTGGGGTCTTCAGGGGAGAAATATTGGCCATCAATTTTAGAGAATATCTGACCATTGATCTAGATAAGACCATTTTGCGATTTCGAGCATTGTGATGTTGTAAATCAAGGGGATGAGAGCTCCCGATATGCAAAGTCCTGAAATGAATATTTGGTTAAGTATAGGGTCACAGCCCACGGTCATATGGGAGCATAGAAATAAATAAAGAGAATGCACCTATTGAGCAACAAGTGGCTGATATTGTTTGAGCAAATGATCCTAGCTATCAAGTTCAACGAAAATCCGACCGTCGATCCACATGGGTCCTTTTCACGATTTTGGGCATCGGGATTTTTTAAATCAAGGGGAGTGCAGACTCCCGAAATGCGAAGCCTTGAAATTTTATAAGGGATAAGCACAATTTCATGGCCTGAGGTCGTGTGGAACGATGGATAAGAGATGTGCCAAGGGCTGAAAATGCATGTATTGATTGCAGAAGGAGAGCAGCGGGGCTCAAGGTGTCGAGATTAATTCAGCAAAGTCATGGGCACTGCCTAGAGAATTCATGGATGTCAGGGCTCATCCTGATCCCAATGAAGATAGTTAATGAAAGTGGGGGATGGTGGTTGAAACCTAGTTTCATCACATAAATGGAAATCATGAAAGGATGGTCGTGGCGACTAGCTGACAGCCCATAATTCCTCTGTAAATGGGTTTTCCTGCAAAGCCCATATTGTTTTAATTTTTCATCTGACAGAGGAAGACAAGCGCAATCTGACAATAGAAGGAGGAGATGCAAAGCTTTGAATGCAGTGGTTCATTCATGTCCCTGGGGGGCCATTAGCAGTTATGAGTATATATACTCAGTTTTTATATTTTGGAAGTGTCTTTGGTTGAGCAGAGATACCATTTTGTAATATGTTTTAACAACAGAGTTGTTCCTAGTTATGAAATCGATTTGAGACTTTCAGTTAATAGAAGTCATCTTATTTCAATCTGTCTGTAAACATTGTGTTAAGACACTCGGAATTGGAGGATCCAATCAAGGGTTGTTATGCTGCTGAAATGTAGGTTTGATTACACTAGCATAGTGACCAGTTTTAATCAGCTACCCTTGTTATATTTTTCCCTCTCACACTGAATGGCTCGGAATTGGAGGATCGAGTCAAGTTGTTGTAGTTGCAGGATGATGGAGGTTTGATCATACTACAGTTGTAAATGTGTCCTTTCTAGACACATTTCAGTGTCTGAAATTTGGTTTCAAGAACATCATCAAGACTAAGTTTTCCCCCTTGAATTTGTTAGAAAGACAGATGCCCATAGTAGTTTCATTTGTCTTCTCACCAAGTCTTCCCTCTGCTTCCTTTAAATCTCAACTAGCTAGCTGAAGTTAATGTGGCCCTCACTTCCCTGTGCATTTCTTGTCTGGTTTTGTGTTGTAACATCATTCTAGTTCTGAGTTTTTGTCCATTGACCTCCAACCATATAAACCAACAACAAAAAAACAATGATGGGTATCAGTCTTACCTCTGTAGCAATCTAGAGGTGACTTCTGGTGCTAACATTTCTGGTGCCATTGCCGCGGATGAAATTGAATATTTTCCCTGGGTAGAATGACAACGTTTACTAGTTCTGAAGGTGCATTAGAACTTAGTACTTCAAAGATTTCAACTGTGCACCTAGCAACTCCACTGAGGCGATTCTACTGTCTCGGTTTTGATGTTTCAGTGTTATTGCTTTTGGCTACACCTGGTAGCCCTCGGGATAACACAATGATAAGATCTGGCCTTTGATGGTGAATGAAGACCAGACACACTCATTCTACATATCATTCACCTGGTGACTCCATGGTTGAGGGATCGTTTGGTGACTCCATTGGTTCGAAATGGACAAAATCCTGACTCAGAGGTTTTCTCCTTTTAATTTTTTTGTTGTTCCTTGTTTTCCTAATTTTTTACCTACTGTGGATGAATGGGGTGATTATTTTCCCATATTTAGAGGGCATGTAGAGGACAACCATGCTCAGCATCTTCATGAGTTTCATGAACTCATGCATCAATGGGATATACATCACAAGGATGTATTATTAAAAATGTTCATGTTCTCATTAGTAGGTGATGCTCATGAATGGTATCATTCTTTACCCCCTACTAGCATTTCTTCTCTGAGAGAGTTTCATGCAGCCTTTAGTAGGCACTATCAAAGGCATTATTCCTTTGAGTTAATCTGTCATAATTGTTGTGAGGAATATGAAGGCCATGATCAAGATGTGGCTGTGTCTTATGAAATCTATGAGAATGAGGACCATGAAGAGGAATATTCATTGGGTGATTTGACAAAGATGGTAGAATATCTTTCTGCGGAGATAGAAGAGTTGAAGGCAGATCACGACTACTGCCTTTTTGAAGAAAATAAAGAGGATTTTCCAGTTCTTGAAGTTGTTTTCCTTGGTGGACCTACTGATGAGGGTAATATTCAAGATTCCATGGTGGTAGAGACATTAGTTTCTGCCCCTCATAAACCTGTTTTATCGATTTTAAAGAAACAAGCCATTGTGGAGGAGGATTCTTCTCTTTTTCTTCATGATATTTCCCATGATGTGTTTACATTTGGGACTGAAAAGAAGGATCGGGAGATTGTTCCACTTTTTCTTGTTGTCCCTAGCTTTGAGTATTATTCAGATGAATAGAAGCAGAGACCCACATCACATTTCACAGACCAGAGAAGCGACCAACCTGTATATGTCAGTTACAAATCAAGTTCTGAGCTAGATGTGTGAGATTTCCAAGAACAGACTGTTGGGCCTTATCCTCTGTTCATAAAGCAAGATTATCTTGAGGAAATCATCCCTCCTGGACCTACCGAAGACACTAAGCAGCAAGATGAAGAGAAGATTTTTCCCATAGGTCATGTTTATGATGATTATGAATCTGACCCTTGGGAGAGTGTAGAAGAAGAACCAGAAGAACCAGAGGATCAACTGAAGGAACAGTTTATCTCATGTTCAGAACCTGTTAATGAGCAGCCATCTCCTGAGATCAGTTAGCCTGTATCGACTGTTCACCCTCCTGTGCCTACTAGAGAGATTCAACCATGTGTGAGCAGCTGCATAGCAAGGATGGCTGCCTGTTACAAATTTTCGGGAGTTTTCCATTTGGCCTACGAGCCTGTGAAGGAGTACATGGATTTGTACTTCCTTCATGTTTTGAAGCTGCCCATCTTTATCCTGACCTCGACGTTAGGAGGAAAGATAAAGGATGTAACCGTTCCGCTGTCGCGGTTTCATCAACTGCTAGTGATCACCAACATAGTAAAGGAGCTTCCACTTGGGAAGTTACTTGATTGGATATGATGGAAATTTTCTTTCACCTAGCACCATGTATTAAAATCAACTAGTTTAGGACTATGCATAAATAAGCTCCTTGGAGCATGTTTGTTTTGTTTTGTTTTACTTATCAGCCTGTATTTTTCAGGAGGATGTTTTAGGGCTCGACTCCATAGCCCAATGCTTAAGGCGTCTGGAACTACTTGTTCTTGGCAGCTTGCAGGGAGCATGCCATCCCTCATGGAGCTAAATGTTATCACCAATACTTTCAAGGGAAAAAGGGTATCCAGGTCCATGGCCTACGCAAGAAGCATCCAAGCAAAGCAGGAATGAAAGATCGTTTTAGGCTTAAAATACAAGTAGGCGTGCGGTTTCATTGTTCAACGACAGAGATCCATTAAGCAGACTAGATCAATGACCATCAGGCAATCGCGATCATGGAGTTACACGAGGAATAATGTCAGGCAGAGTCATGATTTCGCGAGTCAGAAAGGTCAAAGGGCAGAGTTACAAGGACTCACGAAATGTGAAATCACAAAATGATTTGAGTCGTCCTTCTCAGCAAGACGCGTGGCACACAATTAAGATTTTTGTGATTTCATGGATCAGAGCAATCAACGAGAAAAATCATCAGATCTCATGAAATGTGAAATCGTGAAAAGATTGCAGTCATTGATCAAGGGAGAGATATGGACCATTGGGTCATATTTTTGTGATTTCATGAGTCAGGAAAGTAGGAGAGCGAGTCCTGAAAGCTCGTGACATGCGAAATCACGAAATAATCAGGGTTGCCTATTCTAGGAGACGTGTGGCGCAAGATCCGGGCCAAAGAAAATTCTTCCCAGGAGTGTCAATGGTATGTGGTCCCACAATGAAAATTTGATCTGGGTCGTCTAAAGCAGAGGGAAACTTGGCAGTAGATAATGTGAAATCATGATTTCTCATATCGACGGTTCGAGCATGGAGCACAACGCAAACTCCTGACACACAAAATCGTGAAGCGCTCAAAGTTTGGGCCCATGGTCATAGCCCGTGGCCCTATGGTGTGCAGGTCCAGGAAGACGATTAGCACCTGTCGCGTAGAGCTGGTGACATGGGGTCTTCGGGGAAGCAATCTTGGTGTCAATTTTAGAGAAGATCAGACCGTCAATTTGGATATGACCATTTCGCGATTTTGAGCATCATGATGTTGTGAATCAAGGGGAGTGAGAACTCTCGATATGTGAAGTCCCAAAATGATTATTTGGTTAAGTATAGGTTCACAGCCCGCAGTCATATGGGAGTAGAGACATAAATAAAGGGAAGGTGCTTGTCAAGAAACGAGCGGCTGAGATTGTTCAAGCAAATGATTTTAGCTGTCAAGTTCAACAAAAATCCGACCGTCGATCCAGAAGGGTCATTTTTGCGATTTTGGGCATCAGGATTTTTGAAATCAAGGGGAGTGAAGACTCTTGAAATGAGAAGCCCCAAAATTTTATAGGGGTTAAGTGCAGGTTCATGGCCTTAGGTCATTTGGAATGATGGATAAGAGTTGTTCCAAGGGCCGAAAGTGCCTATGTTGATTGCAGAAGGAGAGCAACAGGGCTCGAGGCATCGAGATTAATTTGGAAAAGTCATGGGAACCGCCTAGATAATTCATGGATGTCAGGGCTCATCTCGATCCCAATGAAGACAGTTAATGAAAATGGGGGATGGTGGTTGAAACCTCGTTTCATCACATAAATGGAAATCATGAAAGGATGGCCATGGCAGCTAGTTGACAACCCAGAACTCCTTTGTAAATGGGTTTTCCTACAAATCCCATACTATTTTAATTCCGCATCTGACAGAGGAAGACAAGCACATTTTGACAACAGAAGGAGGAGACACAAAGCTTTGAATGCAGTGATTCATTCATGTCCCTGGGGGCCATTAGAAGTTCTGAGTATATATACTCAGTTTTTATATTTTGTAAGTGTCTTTGGTTGAGAAGAGCTCCCATTTTGTAATATTTTTTAATACCAGAGTTGTGTCTGGTTATGTAATCAATTTGATACTTTTAGTTAATAGAAGTAATCTTATTTCCATCTCTCTGTAAACACTATGTTAAGACACTCAGAATTGGAGGATCCATTCGAGGGTTGTTATGCTACTGGAATGTAGGTTTGATTACACTAGCATAGTGACCAGTTTTAATCAGCTCCCCTTGTTATATTTTTCCCTCTCGCATTGAATGGCTCAGAATTGGAGCATCTAGTCGAGTTGTTGTAGTTGTAAGATGATGGAGTTTTGATCATACTGCATTTGTAACTATGTCCTTTGTAGACACATTTCAATGTTTGAAATTTGGTTTCGAGAACATCATCGAGCCTGAGTTTTTTCCCTCGAAGCTACTAGAAATATGGATTCCCATAGCAGTTTTGTTTGTCTTCTCACCAAGTCTTCTCTCTTCTCACTTTAAAACTCAACTCACCAGCTGAAGTTAATGTGGCCCTCACTTCCCTATGCATTTCTTATCTGTTTCTATGTTGTAACATCATTCTAGTGATGAGTTTTATCCATTGACCTCCAACCATTTAAAACAACAACCAAAAAAAACTGATGGGTATCATGCTTACCTCTGCAGCAATCTAGAGGTGACTTCTGGTGCTAACACAGATGGCAGGAAAAAATTGAGTTCCAATTTTAAATTTTCTTGTACTAAATTTGATCATTTTCTTAGTTGTATGTTTCTATTTGTATTGGCTTCCTATTTTATATTGTGTAAACAAAATAGTTTAATAAATGGACCTGATATCACGATCAATATAAATCAATGTTATCATCTTAGAGATTCACACTTTTTTCACTATCAAAATGATATAGAGATTATAAGAATAGTGTTCCCTTAGAGTGCACTCTTGGACAAGGTAACTCCCATCACACACTTCAAGAGAGGTAGCCTAGGTTTCCTTCCTAAGGAGGATGCACCCACCTCATGAATAACTTTCAACTCAACATATATCACTTAAGGAGGTTATCCTCTTTTCAATCTCTCTATTTTGACTTGAGTGTATTGGGTGTACTCATGTAAATGTGTCTTTCCATCCCTTCGACTATGTGCATGAGTTATTTAATATTTCTTCATATTGTGTGGACTTATTGGGAGGTTTTATTTAACACCCTCCAATATCATTTTTAACATCCAAGCCACCTCACAAATCTATTTTCTAGATGGTATCATCCCTCAAGAACTAGGTAGATATTATGATAGTACAATGAAGTGTTCACTTGGATTTGCATTCAACTCCAAGTTCTATATCTAAAGGAGGTATTCATTGTTGAAATGTTTAATAGTACTGAGAGGGGGGATGAATCAATACTATATGATTTTTAATCCTTTTATTCTGATATGAACATAGTTAGGACTTACATTTGCAATTAATTATACTAGAAATGTACTCATCGTAATCACAAACAATATTCATTACATTTACAAACATAAAGATGGAAATCTATATTATGAAGACCTTGAAATCATTTATAAATGAATATAAATTCATGTATGAATAATTTTCAATAAGGAAGACAATCCTCTTATGAGCACCAACTCATAAACCAAGCACCAACTTGCAAAATAAAGAGGACACCAATCCTCTGTAGGCACCAACCTGCAAATGGACGAGGACACCAATCCCTTGTAGGAACCAACCTACAAACAAATGAGGACACCAATTCTCTTGATCACCAACTCAATAGTCCTAAGAACCAACCTACAAATAGATGAGGATACCAATCCTCTACAATACACTTCAGAGGTCTTAAACCCTTAAAAAAAAAAATCATGAAATCGAACTTAAGCCACAAAAAATAACTCTAAAGATTTTCAATCTTCATTCCTTCTCCACATGGCTCATGAGGTATGAACTCTGCTTTGAATTCATGCACTTTATTCTCTCCATGCCTCCACTACAAATACAAATGATTTCAACATTTTTATTTATAGACTCCATGTCCTCTTGGATTTTTCCACATACCCAAAATTGATTTCATGAGGTCAGCTTGGATTTATCTCATTCTTCATCATGTCGGGAGGTAGAACCCTCCATTAAATCTAGTCTCTATTCCTTCTATTGTATGTGATATGGTTCACTGGTCCTCAACACTCAACTTCCATTCGATCATTTCATCATTTGATCTGGTTTTTCGATCTGCAATCATATTTATCGAGACAATCGGGGTGCCTATCAGACCCCCGAGACCTCAACACTCATCCACCATCCAATCAGGGTTTCCATTTAATTTCCACCATCGATCTATAATCATATTTTTTGGGACCACCAGGCCTATCAGACCCTTGGGGCCTTATCACTCAACAACCTTCATATTTATATCTTCATTCAATCTCCATCATTTATTTGTGATCATGTCATCGGGACCACAGTGATTCTGAAACACTGAGCACTATCTCAATCATTGGATAATTGATCAATGTTTTTCATTGGTTCTTGGAGTTCTTCTTTCAGATTCTTCTCATCGACTTATCTCTAACCATGTCTTCTTCAGTGGACTATACTACATGACCTTTTCAAACTCCAAATGACCGAACAAGCTCCACCATCGATCATTCAAGATCTATGGTCACACTTGTTAGTCTTCATTTCCATTGTGGCAGGTTCTTGTATGTATCTACCACATGTATGCTTCACAATCGTTGATGTAAACTCATCACGTGTCTTTGCAAAATTCCACATTTCCTTTTTAGATCCATTGATATATTTCACTCTGAATATATCCTATTCATTGATCGAAATGAATGGACATATCTATCGGCACATAGATCAAGACATGATGGAATATTCTTTGATGATTTTCCTTCAAAGTGTAAATAAAAGGTTGAACTATTTCACTACGATAGGAGCATCTCTAAGAGAGAATATTCTTCGACACCTTTACTTTGACCAATAATTTTTCACCATGTGTCCCTATCGTGGTTGTTGGTATATCTCAATCCAATATGACATGGCTTCTTAGACGACTTCCATGTGGATCTATCATGGTACTGACATGATGTTGATGTGGCTACTTATGTTGACGTGGAAATTCCATGCTAATGTCATCACTTTCTTCATCTCTTCTTCATACACCTTTCTGACTTGACACTTTGACACATGACCACCTATGGATGGAGCATCAAGGAATCACTACTTCTTGTGAACTAAAATCTGACGAAGGTACGTCAGTTTTTCGATGTAATTCTGTCGGTCAACCGATGAAATGTGGTTACCAATTTCATCAGTGTATTGTGGTCCGATATATGATGGACATATGGTCATTGAATATCCGACACCATGGTGTCAGTATAAGGACAGCTGTAAGGACCAAAATCTTGTTGAAATCAGTCATTATTTCCAACACATAAGCGTCGGACATTCGACGTAACCACACATCAAATAACCTATAGATAGGTGATTTAAATCTGATGGATGTCTATCAGATAGTGCGTAGGATATACAAAAAATATTTACATCAAATATCCAACATCCAAATAAAATATCCAACTGAGGTTCCATAACTCCGACATATATTTCTGTTGGAGGTTCATCGGATATCCGACGAATCTGTACGTCATCTATCTAACACCCAAATAGTATATCCAATAGATGTTCCATGCCTCTGATGGATATTTCAATCAGAGGGTTCTTTGGATATACGATGAACCTTTGTATATTAAAAATAATTATTGAAATGATCCTCATTCCTATTGCAAATATGCTTATGCCCATGATGGGGGATAAGTGAATTAGAGGAAGTGAACCTGTTGACGGGCGAAAATGAACGCTCACCAACTAGAAGAGTGGATCTGGTCTGGGGTTGTCTAAATAACCCAAGTCGTTTGGGATGATACACCCTAATGGGTTTAGCGGCTCCGTTGGCCAATCTAAGTCCTAGGAAAATGAAAGAAAAACTAATTAAAAGAACTAATCTAAATGAAAACAATAATTAAAGCCAACTATAAACGAATCTGAAATAAATATATACAATTTACTGTCTAATACTATAATAATTCTACGAAATTAAACATTCAACTATCAACATAATTAGATCTTAATCACAAATGTACAATATTTACAGATTACAGATTTTACATGAAAACCTGCTAAAATCATTTATGAGATGCCTTGTGACAACAAAACTATTTTTTGATTTTATAATTTTATGATAAAGAAATAAAACGGAAACTATCTAATCTGAGCAATCGAAAATAATAATCCTAACCAAAAAATCTGAACTAAATATATCTTTCTAAACTACTTAAATAACACTAATAAACTAACCTGTAATAACGCTTTCCAATTTTCCCTATGTAAAGGATCCAGTTCAGCGGTTCGATGGGATGAAACCCGCACCAGATTCTCTGCAAACTTCTTGTAAATAGGAAGCAACAATGTTCTTTTGAATATCAATAACAGAACAAACAAGACATAAAATGGACAGCAATCTTATGATTTACAAATCATCGCATTTAGATAAATCATTGTGCAAGATTTGTACAAAATGATTCATTTAAAGAAGAAGGTAAACCTTTAATTCATTAAATTGAAACAAAGAAAGTGTTGTACTTTTAAAATAAGAGAGATCAGATATGGACAACATATAAACCAAATCACATCAATCTGCAATGAATCATGATAGCTAAAGTAGTCGATAATTGATTGCAAACTAATATGAGGAAAACTTGAAATAAAAGTTTGATATATTGAAAGCTAAAGCTGTTACAAGACATCAACTTTCATCCCAGTCTGAATTATTATAAATCCATAGTCTGGTCTTCCCAACAGTGATGATGATGGGTCCATTACAAAAAGTAACAAGTATTTAAAGATCACAGCGTAAAACATCCCTGTGGGAATTATCAAAAACAGTTTACAAAAAATCTGGGAATAATCTCCCAAGTCCCTATTCATGACTAAAGCTAACAACCTATAACAAAAATATCCCACAAAAGTATCTCCTAAACTGCCATAGCATATCCCATTGATCATTGAAATTCGTATGCACCTGAAAGTGGACAAGAATAGACAAGTATAGGTGATATTTTATTTGTAAAACTAACAAAAATCTAAATTTTAAGACTAGCTACAGAATCTCACGATTCAATAGCTGGTCTAATTTGAAAACAGAATCATTTTAAATCAATGAAATGCTAACAGAAATATATTCAAATCCTTAATTTCTAATTGAAAAGAAAACGAATCATTTAAACCACCACTTCTATGCTAATCGATAGAAAATGAAATCTTGTTTGAATCTATTTCAATTAAAACAAACCCTAAACGAATATCAAGCAAATCTCTGATAAGAATTTAATATAGAAATAATATGTCAATCTAACACTCAACTGAATCGTTTAAATCCAAACTAATAGAGTCATATCAAATCTAACTTTGAATCTAATCCAACTCATGCTAATTCAAGGCATGCAACATTGTTCGTGAATCGTGTCAAACAGAAATGAATCAAAACGATTAGGGGCCGACACAATCGTTTAGACAATTCGAAACCAATGAAATCATTTTCATGACTCAATTTCAATCCACACGAACTGTAACCAATCAAAAAAATCATTCATAAATGAAATATTTTATGTCGACTCAGAAATTAACAAAATCGTTTTTAAATCCAAGACTAACAGAGTTGTTTTTTCGAATCAATAAATTACACTGTATTTACCAACCAATCTCTGATATTGATGCATTGCATACATAAAATACCATGCTAATTCAAGCATACATAATCGTCTCAAAATAAAACCATAAGAAATAAATTGAACCAACTCAAAGTTGTCATAATCCAGAAACAACAAAATCATATCAATCCAAATCATAGCTGTGTTTGATTTTAACAAATAAATCTCCTGTGCAGGTCGGATGCAATCATAATCTAAAATGGAAACAAAATAGAATCATTCCTTAAATCTATTCGAATAGAACTGAACGAAAACAAACCTAATTGACTACCCTAATTCAAACCGACTCAAAAACAATCAATCATTTATGCTAATCTGAGAATATTAACTAAATCGTAGTTGTGTCCAAATTTAGCAAAGCAAATCTTCCATACATGATTCATGACGAAATCATTTCTGATAATTCAAAGTCAACATAATTGTTTTGAATCTATTAAAAAGAAACAGAGCTAATCGAAATCAAACCCAATCCGTTATATTAATTCAAGCAAACTCATAAAGCAAAATCTATGTATAAATACATACCTGGGCAGTAAGAAAACAACTCGGTCATGATAATTTTGAATTGACAAAGGCCATTGCTGCTTCAACATTTCTGAAGACAATTGAACCAGTGGTTTTTTGTTTCTTCTCGTTGGCTTGTAGCCTGTCGTTCTCCTTCACCAGCACTATCACTCGTTCCTCTAACGACTTGATCTTTGATTAAAATAGGGGAACATCGATGTAATAACGTTCTAGCCAAGCATTACATTGGATACATGGCGATTGATTGGGCTTTGGCATCACCGGCGAGGGTTTGTTCAAGTTACCAGGGGTTTCATTGTGAAGCTTGATTCCCGTGTAGTTAGGGTCGTTTTTGAGGCACGGAGGTAAGTTAGATACATAGTCATAGGGTTCCATAGAGCATAGGCCATGAGAATAGGGGTATTCCTTAGTCAAGAAGCGTTCAATTTCAGAGTCCGAGTCCTTGCTCAAGACTATGGGATTTTGGTTGATGTTCTGTTTAGGCTTGATCCGGGCAAATCTCGATATCAATCGAGCATTTTTCTTTCCCTTACTGTTGACAGCAGTATCACCCTTGAATTTATTCCTTCTGGGTCTTTTGACGGCCTTAAAATAATCCTTAGGACATTGGTTATCCATGAAATCGGGTAAATCAAGGTTGGGGCAATCTGAGGGTTTGACAGGGGGTAGAAGGATGTGAAGTGGCACGGCCGGTCCAACCAAAGTTTCAGTAACCACAACTTTTTTCACTTGGACAGATTCGGGAGTGGCAAAGCCATTCCTTGATAGGAAGGCTTGCCAACTATATCCACTAAGGCTCAAATCGTGGACGATAATGAGTTTGATCAAGCCGTGATGGAAAAGGCTACTATCAGCCCTCTCATGCTTGAATCTTTTAGACATCTTGTACATACTACGTAAGAGATAATGTGGCATATTCAGAGGGTAGCCTATAAAATTCATCAATAACCAAAGATGATACAGAAATACCAAGCCATACCAACCTTCGCAGGTCACAAACTGTTTAACAATTTCCAAATGATTGTGTCAGCTGAGTTTGAGGGTGTTGAGAGGCATACCTCTATCGCAGCTAACAATTTTTCTTGATACGAATAAGAGCGGCCACGTCACCTCATTGACTTTGGAATTTTTAAACCACCTTTCCCCTATAGCTGGTAGTCTTGTAACTAAGCTTATAAATTCCTCATTTAGCTCGAGCTGTATGTCTCCGACCTTAGCCCTATATCAGTCAAAGGTAAGGGTGAACTGTTGGGCAACTGAAAGGTTAAAACCCTCAAATTTCTTGATAAACACTAGCCAGCCACTGTTTTCCAAATCTTCACGGGCATTGTCGAAAAGCAAGAGTGTTTGGCTGCCATTAGGCTCTATTCGCACCACAGGTGCCATAGGCAAGGGTACACAGTGAGCCGGGTGAACGGACAAGGGTTTGGACAGGGTATATGCAAGATCGGATATCTCACAAACTTCCCCGAAGCCAACAGAGGTAACTCGAGATAGGAGGGAGGAAATAATGCTTGAGTGTGCGAGGGTGGTGGAGCTAGATCAACCCATGCAAAACAGTCATATCTGAATGTACAATTGATGGTGCATATGGTGATTCAAATCACTATTGCATATGTTAAAAACAATGCCATTCAAACCAATAATGAAAACTATGGTAAATTGACCCAACAATTCGCATAAGCATAGCATTTGCATAGTTTTAAAATCAAAACAATGATTCGAAATCAACACCAAGGGTTCGATCATCACAAATGTGTGTTGTATGAAATGATTACACCAAGGGTCTAACCACAACGTCGATGTGTTTTCATGAAAATAAAGTGTCAAGGAAATTGATGAAAGACTATAGAACATCAAACCATCAATGTATTAAGGACTCAATGATACTCATTCTAATATCATCACAATCTTATAAAAATGAAATCATATTAACAACAAAAGAATGCCAAATGAGTAAAGATTTTGGTTTCTTGCCAACTGTGTGACTACAATTAAATTGGAGATGCAATGAACAGATAGACAAGAGTGACCACAATAATCCAGTGACGATTTTAGCGTGACCTCGAAATCAAAGTTTTCACGCTTGCAGTCGTGAAAATGAGAACAAAGGCAGGTGTGCAAATGTGTAAAATGATAGTGTTGTTTCATTCACAAAATTGCAATGAGGATCAAGGGTTCCAAAACACTTGGGTAGGCAACTTATAAGGATAATATAAAAATGCAAAATGGCTGCCAACAATGGCGACTCACTGGTAGAAGCAGTTATCTCTACCAACAGAACAAATTCAGATTATGATAACGAGAAAAAATTCTAACTCAGAAACAACAACCAGAAAATTGTTTAAACATAATTATTAATCAAATATTCTAACAGTGTTTAAAGGATGAAAATTGATAACAGTCTTAAGACAAGCAAGCCACGATATTAAAGATAAAATCTCCAATACTGTTGACAGAGCCACTGCTGCCAGTAGACATCCATAGCCTCGACAGGGTTTCCATTTAACCCACTCTGATATATGTATCCTCCGAAGAAGTTCCAGATCAGAATAAAGAACATGTTAAGGTTAAGAGGTTTCATATTTACGAATTTTCATATACCCGACATTGCTTCACTGCCAGCGGGCCTGTTCAGTACCCCGGTGAAGTTGTCTTGGCGTCATGCATGCATTTACCCACTGCTAGCAGACCTGTTCAGCATCCCGACGGGTTTACAAGCACTTCCCACAGCTCTTTTAATGATTTATTTGTTTTTTGAAGATATAATAATTGAGCGGGGTGACGCTGAAAATTACGATATTTTGGACATATTTTTTTTTTTACAGACCTCAACAGAATTTTTTAGAACTGTCCTCCATTAAGATCCAGAGATGGTTTATCTACAGAACCAACCTTTTAAGGCAGGGAGACATCTTCTGAGTTATTCCTTTAAGGAACAGGGACAACGTAAAAAGATAATAGATGATCGTGACAGATTTTACTCACAGATCAAAATTAGTTAACTTCTTTCAAACAACAGTCTTTCCAACACAGATGTAAATTTCAGAAGTATACAATTGATGTTTGGACAATTTTTCATCAGTCATTTCAGTGAAAGAATTTTCTGTTTTCTTTGTCTGAACAGTTCCAAAATTCCAGGCATTTGTATTTCCAAAAAATAAGAACTGATAAGTACAAGGGGAAAAACCAAAACCAAAATAGTGAAAGACAAGGTCACCTACTTCGAAGTTCCTATCAGAGGCAGATTTGGCATCAAACCAACTTTTGACCACTAGTTGATGTTGATCTAACTTATGTTTAGCTTGGGATCTTACCTCTTCTAGCTTCATTAAGGCGTTAATTCGGTTTTCCAAAGGGGGACAGTCTTCTTCTTGTATTTTCTGTGATAGCTGTAGTGAGGGAAGAAGAATGTGTGGTGGAAGAATTGTTTCTCTTCCATAAACGAGAAAGAAGGGGCAGTTACCTACAACAGTATTTGCCATTACCCTATCAGCCCAGATTGCGTTTAACAATGCATTGTGCTAGTTTTTGTGATTCTCAGATACCGTCCTCTTGATGATTTTAATCAGATTCTTATTTGTTGATTCTGCCAATCCATTTCCCTGGGGGTAGTAGCGAGCATAATACTTCAATTTAATTCCTTTTTCTAGAGTGAATTCACTCATCTCAAGAGACGAAAAATAAGAATCGTTATCGAATACTAAACAGTTAGGGATACCAAAATGAGTGATAATATTCAAATTTAGAAAGGCGATTACCTGACTGGTATTTACAGTTCTTAGTGCGGCAACTTCAGACCACCTAGTGAAGTAATCTGTGGTTGTTATGATAAAATTATGTTGATGTGAGGAGGGATGATTGATTGGACCTATAATATCAAGGCACCACTGCTAAAAAGGGGAGTCTACTCAGACTGGCTACAAAGGAAAGGTTGGTTTCTGTAACCGCCCGGATGCTTTTTGACAAATAATACACTTACGGCACAAGGCATGGGCGTCTCTAAAAAGTGTGATCTAGTAATTACCGGCTCTAAAGACTTTATGTGCAGTGGTGTCACCACCAAAATGCCCACCAGCTTCTCCTGCGTGCAATTCTAGTAAGACTTTTTCTGCTTCGTCTTTCTCTAGACAGTGCATCACTATGCCATCAAAATTTTGACGAAATAGAATACCATTAACTAAATGAAAGGAGGCAAAATTCATTCTTAACGCTCTTCTTTTAGTGGGATCTAGATGACGGGGGGCTGACCCATGTTCAAGACAGAATTTTATATCGTCATTCCATGGACTGACAGAGTTTTGTGCACAGCATATTGCATTTTGATTGTGTTGTCCTAGGTTTGACCTATCGTTTTCTTCTTGCTGTCCTGCCACTGAATCAGCAACTAAATTGCATAACCCTTGGCCTCTCACTATCTGAGCTGGGGTAATTTCTATGTCATACTCCTGTAAGGAGGTAACCCAGTTTTCCCTCTTTTCACCTAATTCTTTCTGCACTAACAGGTTTCTGACGGCTGGGTAAGGGACAATAATTTTTTTCCTAGATTTCAAAAGATAAGATCGGAAGTGCTTGACTACTTTGAAAATAGCATAGGCTTGCTGATATACCACTGAATAATTAAGTTCCGCGCCTTTGAAAGCAGATCTCATAAAGGCAATGGGTACTTCATTGTTTTCAGGGTTCTTTCGAGTTAGGATGACAATGTAGGAATGGTCAGAAGAAAAAGTGTAGAGTGTGAATTATTGGGAAAAGTCGGGGCTCATGAGAGAAGGAGCATCTATTATGTCCTTTTTTATCGCATTAAACGCTTGGTTTTCTAAGGATCCCCAATGATATTGTGCGTCTTTCTTAATTAAATTTTGTAAAGGTCTGACCATCTCGGAGAAACTGGGAACGAATCTCCTGACAAACTTTATCTTGCCTAAGAAAGACTGCATATATTTTTTGGATGAGGGAGGAGGAAGTTTCAAGATGACTTGAGTCCTTTCGGGGTCGATAATCATCCCTTTGATTGACACAATGAATCCTAAAAGTTTACCTTGTTCTATTGTGAAGATGGATTTTTTAGGATTTAAAGAAATGTCGTATTTACGACATCGCTATAGAACGACTCTTAAATGAGCTAGATGATCATTTTTGCTTTTTGAAAATACCATAACATCATCTAAGTAAACTACGACGGATTGATTGATTAAGCCTCGAAAAGCGATGTCCATCACTCTCTGGAAAATGGCACCGGCATTAATCAGTCCAAAGGGCATTTTACGATAAGTGTAGGTGCGCCATGGAGTGCGGAAGGTAGTTTTAAGTTGGTCGGGAGGAGACATCAGGACTTGGCTGTACCCTGAGAAACCATCCAATAAAGATAGCCTCTCAGAACCAGATACATGTTGAAGGATCTGTCCATGGGTGGGACAGGGTAGTTATCTTTATCAGACGCTCTATTAAGGTTTTGGAAATCGACGCATAGTCAAATTTCCCCACTTTTCTTCTGGACAGGGACAAGGTTAGAAACCCATTGAGTGTGCCTAACTGGTAAAATTATCTTAGCATTCAGGATTTTATTTAATTCTTTTTGGACGGTCGGTTCGATCTTAGGGTGCATTTTCCTTAATTTTTGTTGAAAGGGTAAGGTTTGGGGTTTCATAGGAATGACGTGTTGTATGATGTTAGGGTCAAAAGTTTTAAAGTCGTCATACGTCCACGCAAACACATCTTAAAATTCGTTAAACAATTTAACAAATGTATCTTTTTCTTGTTGAGAACACCCCAACCCTAAATTAATGCACTGCGGATTTTCATCAGTTCCTAAGTTTACTTTTTCATATGATAAAGAGGAACTATTGGTTTTAGAATTGACCGATTTTTTGAATTTATCCTGAAGATCGTAAAATTTCTCTAATCTAACTACAGATTTAGGGATCGAATTTACCATGTCCGATGAAGATTTAGGAGATCTTGGATCCGATATTACCATGAAATCGCGCAAATTGTCTTCATGAGTGCATTCGTTGATGACCGGGCCTTGAAAAGTTTCTTCCATATGCATGAAGCTAATAATCTGTTGATCGTCATCAAAGACCCTCCAATTTGTGATGTTATCGGGAACGGATGGCCTGAACAACAGTTCGACAGAGAAAGAATTTGGTGACAAGCCTTCTGTAGGAAAGAGTTTGGAAGCTACGTTAGCTAATATATTAGCTTCAGAATTATTCAATCTAGGAATAGAATTTATATTGAAAGCAGAAAATTTATTCATTAAATTCCATACCTCAGATTGGTAGCTTTTAAGATGCGGAGACAGACAGTGGATAGAATCTCTTACCTATCTAACCATGATTTCGGAGTCACCAAAGACAGTCAAATTTTGAATGTTCATGTCTAAAGCTTTTCTGACACCTTGCAGTAAAGCCTCATATTCTGCTATGTTATTAGTACATTCAAATTCTAGCCTACATGCAATCAAAGTTTTGTTACCTGAGGGATCAATAATAACGCAACCTGCGCCTGCTCCTTCTTTGGACATTGACCCGTCAAAATAAAGAGACAAAATTTGATTTTTATTGGGTGTATGAAACCATTGTGTAGAAGTTGTTGGCTGCACATATGCTACGATCTCGGACTGCTATTCTAGGTTGGTGATAAATGAAGTCTCGGCCATGAAATTGCCGAAAAAGGTATCCATTCCTTGTATTTCGGATGAATCGGCAGGAGGTGTAAATGGTTCATTGGGATCATTCAAATCTGTGACCATGAACTTAAGGTAGCGTTCACGATTTACATTGATTTTGTTGGGCTTGTCATTTTCTAGAAGCCACAGGTGAGACCAATTTGTCACGAAATAGCCATGTAGTTGCTTCGACCAGTCCCTGCTTAAAAACAGACCATACACTTCTGGAATATCCACAACAATAATATCAATTACTTGACGAAATTTGGGGTTAGACGATAATCTTATAAGCACATTCCTTAATTCGCCTATGACTTTAACACTAGTTCAATCAAGTTGGATGATTTTTAAAGTGAATGGTTCAACTTCAGCGTTAATCTTCTGACACACAGACCATGGCATCAAATTGGATGACGCTCCTGAGTCTACCATACAATTGTGCACGTTTCTATTAAAGATTTCGAAAGTTAACAAAAATGGAGGTACATTTCTGCAATTATTAAGTGTGGAAGCTTGTGGCTTTTTACTCACAGACTCTAAAGCTAATTTATCTACATTATTTACATTATTTACAGGAAGGCTTCCTTTATCATGAGGATCAGGATTATTCTTGGTGGAAGTCTTCTGAGGAACTTTGTTCTGTACAACCTTGTTATTGCTTGAATTACCATTTTTGCTATTCTCTACGATATTTTGTAACATTTTTTGTAGCAAAAACGGAAATTTTAATAACTCATAAACAGAAATGTTAGCCCTTAACTTTTTTAGATATTCAACTAAATCATAATATAAGTTGGGGTTTACATGACTCTGTTTAGTCTCAGCTGGTTTAGATTGCTTTGGGAGTAAAGTCATAGTGTTCTCAGAAGAAGGTTTGTTTGTTGTCTTACTCCTAGTATTGTAGGGATGGACTGTCTCAAAGTTAGCTTGAAAAATACTATCCGAGAAGTGTCCAAAAATGTTCGGAGAAGATTCTTCTTCTTGAACTGTCTCTTGTTCAACAACCTCCTCAGAAATATCAGGAGGCATCACATTATCCTGGGCTTCTAGAATTGTTTGAAGGGTGTATTGCAAGCTCTCTAGATTCAGGCCCTCGGTATTTGGATTAGGTCAGATGGTGGGAAAATGCTTCCTGAATGGGGTTTTGTAAGCCCCTTTGCTCAAAGAAGCTTCTTCGGCCGTCCTTTTTAAATATATAACTTGATTTGATAGTTTTTGAACGAATTTAGTTAAGTTTTCTAAATCTGAGCTTTCAGGTTGTGCTTTGTTTTGAGAAGGTCTAGGGAGAATCTCTATCTTCTTCTTGGAGGATGAACTAGTCTTTGGTTCATTGCTAGTAGTGTCTTTTAAACTAAGTATGTATTTTTCAATCAAGATGGCCTCTTCGAAGGCCTCTAACAACGTAGCTTTCTTAGATCGTTTTACCCAAATGGCTATACTTTGATGCAAGGCTTTAGTATAGTATGCTATGATAAGATTCTCGGCAGGCATGGAATCTGTAGAGATTCGGTTCTTAAGTGTTAAGAATCTTTGGTTAAAGTCTTTAATTTTCTCTTTTGGGTTCATTCTTAAGCTAGAAAGCTCCATAACTAGGACTTCTTGGGACTTATCGTCTCCGAACTTCTCCAGAAAGAAAGATTCAAATTTCTCCCATGACATAATGGTATGGGGTTGTTGGGAAAAATACCAGGTAGAGGCATTGCCCTCGAAAGTGTAGGGGAAAAACCTACAGACTACGTCTTCATGCTCGACATTACGGAGTCTAATGGCTAACATAAACTTTTTAATGTGATCTTCTGTGATCTGTTTAGAGTCAGGGTCAAACTTGGGAAGCCACTTCTCCGGATGTTTGGGTAAGGGATGCTGTGCTCCAGGTACGGCTACAGCATACTGGTCGAGCCAAGGTCTGGCAGGATTGTTCTGGTTGGCCATTGGTGTAGGCGGTGTGGAAGGCTGAGAAGGAGAACTGCCTTTGTCAGAAGAGTCTCCTCCCGAAGAAGAAGGAGGTGATGGAGGTGGTGAGGGAGGTATTCTAGATCCTCCTGTAGCAGGAGTGATTATTGTATCTGTAGGGTTCAAAGTAAGATTAGTGCCTCCAAGTTGTTCTCTGATATCAGAGAAATCTAACGGTTGGTCCAAAGGCCGATTTGGTTTCCTTAAACAGGGAAAGGCACTATGTGTCCTTAAGAGAGATTGACGAACAATCTCTTGTACGTCACCACCTGCAGGGTTCAGATTTGTTGGTTCAACTGCGATCCGTAGATCATCGTTTGATGTGGTTGTTGTTTGAGGGACGATGTTGTCGTTTGAATGACTTATTTTCACTATAGGTGAGCGGTTGGGTGGTGGAGGAGTCTTACAACCACCTCATGCCATTAATAAGTTTCAGGCCCTCCTTCTAGCGCCATTTGTTGACGGGCGAAAATGAACGCTCGCCAACTGGAAGAGTGGATCCGGTCCGGGGTTGTCTAAATAACCCAATCCGTTTGGGATGATCCACCCTGATGAGTTTAGCGGCTCCGTTGGCCGATCTAAGTCCTAGGAAAACGAAAGAAAAACTAATTAAAAGAACTAATCTAAATGAAAACAATAATTAAAGCCAACTATAAACGAATCTGAAATAAATATATAAAATTTATTGTCTAATACTATAATAATTATACGAAATTAAACGTTCAGCTATCAACATAATTAGATCTTAATCACAAATGTACAATATTTGCAGATTACAGATTTTACACGAAAACCTGCTAAAATCATTTGTGAGTTTCCCTGTGACAATAAAACTGTTTTTTGATTTTATAATTTTATGAGAAAGAAATAAAACGGAAACTATCTAAGCTCAGCAATCGAAAATAATAATCCTAACCAAAAAAATATGAACTAAATATATCTTTCTAAACTACTTAAATAACACTAATAAACTAACCTGTAATAACGCTTTCCAATTTGTCCTGTGTAAAGGATACCGTTCAGCTATTCAATGGGATGAAACCCGCACCAGATTCTCTGCAAGCTTCTTGTAATCAGGAAGCAGCAGTGTTCTTTTGAATATCAATAATAGAACAAACAAGACATAAAATGGACAACAATCTTATTATTTACAAATCATCGCATTTAGATAAATCACTGTGCAAGATTTGTACAAAATGATTCATTTAAAGAAGAAGGTAAACCTTTAATTCATTAAATTGAAACAAAGCAGATGATGCACTTTTAAAATAAGAGAGATCAGATATGGACAACACATAAACCAAATCACATCAACCTGCAATGAATCATGATAGCTAAAGTAGTCGATAATTGATTGCAAACTGATATGAAGAAAACTTGAAATAAAAGTTTGATATATTGAAAGCTAAAGCTGTTACAAGACATCAACTTTCATCCCAGTCTGAATTATTATAAATCCATAGTCCGGTCTTCCCAATAGTGATGATGATGGGTCCATTACAAAAAATAACAAGTATTTAAAGATCACAGGGTAAAACATCCCTGTGGGAATTATCAAAAACAATTTACAAAAAATCTGGGAATAATCTCCCAAGTCCCTATTCCTAATTAAAACTAACAACCTATAACAAAACTGTCCCACAAAAGTATCTCCTAAACTGCCACAACATATCCCATTGATCATTGAAATTCGTATGCACCTGAAAGTGGACAAGAATAGATAATTTTAGGTGATATTTTATTTGTAAAACTAACAAAAATCTAAATTTTAAGACTAGCTATAGAATCTCACGATTCTGTAGCTGGTCTAATTTGAAAACATAATCTTTTTAAATCAATGAAATGCTAACAGAAATATATTCAAATCCTTAATTGCTAATTGAAAACAAAACTAATCATTTAAACCACAACTTCTATGCTAATTGATAGCAAATGAAATCTTGTTTGAATCTATTTCAATTAAAACAAACCCTAAACAAATATCAAGCAAATCTCTGATAAGAATTTAATATAGAAATAATATGTCAATCTAACACTCAACCGAATCGTTTAAATCCAAACTAACAGAGTCGTATCAAATCTAACTTTGAATCTAATCCAACTCATGCTAATTCAAGGCACGCAGCATTGTTCGCGAATTGTGTCAAACAGGAATGAATCAAAACTATTAGGGGCCGGCACAATCGTTTAGACAATTCGAAACCAATGAAATCATTTTCATGAATCATTTGCAATTGACACGAACTGTAACCGATCAAACAAATCATTCATAAATGCAATATTTTATGTCGACTCAGAAATTAACAAAATTGTTTTTAAATCCAAAACTAACAGAGTTGTTTTTTCGAATCAATAAATTGGATTGTATTTACCAAACCAATCTCTAATATTGATGCATTGCATACATAAAAGACCATGCTAATTCAAGCATACAAAATCGTCTCAAAATCAAACCATAAGAAATAAATTGAACCAACTTAGAGCTGTCATAATCTAGAAACAACAAAATCGTATCAATCCAAATCATAGTTGTGTCTGATTTTAGCAAATAAATCTCCTGTGCAGGTCGAATGCAATCATAATCTAAAATGGAAACAAAACAGAATCATTCCTTAAATCTATTTGAACTGAACTGAACGAAAACAAACCCAATCGACTACCCTAATTCAAACCGACTCAAAAACAATCAATTGTTTATATTAATTTGAGAATATTAACTAAATCATAGCTGTGTCCAAATTTAGCAAAGCAAATCTTCCATACATGATTCATGACGAAATCATTTATGATAATTCAAAGTCAACAGAATTGTTTTGAATCTATTAAAAACAAATAGAGCTAGTCGAAAGCAAACCCAATCCGTTATATTAATTCAAGCAAACTCATAAAGAAAAATCTATGTTGAAACACATACCTGGGAAGTAAGAAAACAACTCGGTCACGATAATTTTGAATTGACAAAGGCCATTGCTACTTCGACATTTCTGAAGACAATTGAACCGATGGTTTTTTGTTTCTTCTCGTTGGCTTGTAGCCTGTCGTTTTCCTTCACCAGCACTGTCACCCGTTCCTCTAATGATTTGATCTTTGATTGCAACAGGGGAACGTCGGTGTAATAACGTTCTAGCCAAGCATTACATTGGATACATGGCGATTGATTGGGCTTTGGCATCACCGGCGAGGGTTTGCTCAAGTTACCAGGGATTTCATTGTGAAGCTTGATTCCTGGGTAGTTAGGGTCATTTTTGAGGCATCGAGGTAAGTTAGAGACATAGTCATAGGGTTCCATAGAGAATAGGCCATGAGAATAGGGGTATTCATCAGTCAATAAACATTCAATTTTGGAGTTTGAGTCCTCACTCAAGATGATGGTCTTTTGGTCGACGTTCTGTTTAGGCTTGTTTCAGGAAAATCTCGATATCAATCGAGCATTTTTCTTTCCCTTACTGTTGACAACAGTATCACCCTTGACTTTCTTCCTTCCAGGTATTTTGATGGCCTTAAAATCATCCTTAGGACATGGGTTAGCCATGGCATCGTGTACATCAAGGTTGGGGCAATCCGAGGGTTTGACAGGGGGTAGAAGGATGTGAAGTGGCACGGCCGGTCCAACCAAAGTTTCAGTAACCACAACTTTGTCCACTTGAACAGACTCGGGAGTGGCAAAGCCATTCCATGATAGGAAGGTTTTCCAACCATCTCTACTAAGGCTCAAATGGTGGACGATAATGAGTTTGATGAAGCTGTGATGGAAAAGACTGCTATCAGCCCTCTCACACTTGAATCTTTTAGACATCTTGTACAGACTACGTAAGAGATAATTTGGCATATTCAGAGGGTAGTCTATAAAATTCATCAATAATCAAAGATGATACAGAAATACCAAGCCATAGCGAACTTCATAGGTCACAAACTGTTTAACAATTGCCAAAATATCGTGCCACCTGGGTTTGAGGTTGTTGAGAGGCATACCTCTATCGTAGCTAACAATTTTTCTTGATGTGAATAAGAGCGGCCACATCACCTCGTCGACTTTGGAATTTTTAAACCACCTTTCCCTTGTAGCTGGTAGTCCTGTACCTGAGCTTATGAATTCCTCATTTAGTTCGAGCTGTATGTCTCTGACCTTAGCCCTGTATCCGTCAAAGGTAAGGGTGAATTGTTGGGCAACCGAAAGGTTAAAACCCTCAAATTTATAGATAAACACCAGCTAGCCACTGTTTTCCAAATCTTCATGGCCATTATCGAAAAGAAAGAGTGTTTGGCTTCCATTATGCTCTATTCGCACCACAGGTGCCATAGGCAAGGGTACACAGTGAGTCGGGTGAACGTGCAAGGGTTTGGACAGGGTAGACACAAGATCGGATAGCTCGCAAACTTCCCCGAATCCAACAGAGGTAACTCGAGATAGGTGGGAGGCATTAATGCCTGAGTGTGCGAGGGTGGTGGAGCTAGATCAGCCCATGCAAAACAATCATATCTGAATGTAAAACCGACAACGCATATGGTGATTCAAATCACTATTGCATATGTTAAAAACAATGCCATTCAAACCAATAACAAAAACTATGGTAAATTGACCCAAAAATTCGCATAAGCATAGCGTTTGCATAGTTTTAAAATCAAAACAATGATTCG
Source organism: Picea glauca (assembly GCA_000966675.3). Classification (NCBI taxonomy): domain Eukaryota; kingdom Viridiplantae; phylum Streptophyta; class Pinopsida; order Pinales; family Pinaceae; genus Picea; species Picea glauca. The sequence goes on along the minus strand of JZKD02S0694598.1, from coordinate 149,415 downwards.
AAATCAACACCAAGGGTTCGATCATCACAAATGTGTGTTGTATGAAATGATTACACCAAGGGTCTAACCACAACGTCAATGTGTTTTCATGAAAACAAAGTGTCAAGGAAATTGATGAAAGACTATAGAACATCAAACCATCAATGTATTAAGGACTCAATGATACTCATTATAATATCATCACAATCTTATAAAAATGAAATCATATTAACAACAAAAGAATGCCAAATGAGTAAAGATTTTGGTTTCTTGCCAACTATGTGACTACAATTAAATTGGAGATGCAATGAACAAATAGACAAGAGTGACCACAATAATCCAGTGACGATTTTAACATGACTTTGAAATCAAATTTTTCATGCTTGCACTTGTGAAAATGAGAACAAAGGCAGGTGTGCAAATGTGTAAAATGACAGTTTGTTTCATTCACAAACTTGCGATGAGGATCAAGGGTTCCAAAACACTTGGGTAGGCAGCTTATAAGGATAAGATAAAAATGAAAAATGGCTGCCAACAATAGCGAATCACTGGTAGAAGAAGTTATCTCTACCAACAGAACAAATTCAAATTATGATAACGAGAAAAAATTCTAACTCAAAAACAACAACCAGAAAATTGTTTAAACATCATTATTAATCAAATATTCCAACAATGTTTAAAGGATGAAAATTGATAACAGTCTTAAGACAAGCAAGCCACGATATTAAAGATAAAATCTCCAATACTGTTGACAGAGCCACTGCTGCCAGCAGGCATCCATAGCCTCGAAAGGGTTTCCATTTAACCCATTCTGATATCTGTATCCTGCGAAGAAGTTCCAGATCAGAATAAAATACATGTTAAGGTTAAGAGGTTTCATATTTACGAATTTTTGTATACCCGACATTGCTTCGCTGCCAGCGGGCCTGTGAAGTACCCCGACGAAGTTGTCTTGGATTCATGCTTGCATTTACTCGCTACCAGCAGACCTGTTCAGCATCCCAGCGGGTTTACAAGCACTTCCCACAGCTCTTTTAATGATTTTTTTTTTTTTGAAGATATAATAATTGAGCGGGCTGACGCTGAAAATTGCGATATTTTGGACATATTTTTTTTTTTTACAGACCTCAACAGAACTTTTTAGAACTGTCCTCCATTAAGATCCAGAGATGGTTTATTTACAGAACCAACCTTTTAAGGAAAAGAGACATCTTTTGAGTTATTCCTTTAAGGAACAGGGACAGCGTAAAAAGATAATATATGATTGTGACAGACTTTACTCACAGATCGAAATCAGTTAACTTCTTTCAAACAACAATCTTTCCAACACAAATGTAAATTTTAGAAGTATACAATTGATGTTTGGACAATTTTTCAGCAGTCATTTCAGTGAAATAATTTTTTGTTTTCTTTGTCTGAACAGTTCCAAAATTCCAGGCATTTGTATTTCCAAAAAATAAGAACTGATAAGTACAAGGGGAAAAACCAAAACCAAAACAGTGAAAGAAAGAAAACAAAAGAAAAATATTTACATAGTATACAAGGGTTGTCATCAAGCGAAATATCTCTTCAGAGCTTGGTCGTTCACTGGATAGGTGTCAGGTTGTCCCTCTAGATTCTGTAATTGGAAAGAACTGGGACTTAATTTCCTAGCAATTAAAAATGGTCCAAGCCCTAAGTTCTGAAATTTTGTGTGCTCTCCTTTTCCCTCATGCGGTTTGTCCCATTTCAAGACAAGGTCACCTACTTCGAAGTTCCTATCAGAGGTAGATTTGGCATCAAAACAAATTTTGACCACTAGTTGATGCTGATCTAACTTGTGTTTATCTTGGGCTCTTACCTCTTCTAGCTTCATTAAGGCATTAATTCAGTTTTCCAAAGGGGGACAGTCTTCTTCTTGTATTTTTTGTGATAGCTGTAGTGAGGGAAGAAGAATGTGTGGTCGCAGAATTGCTTCTCTACCATAAACGAGAAAGAAGGGGGAGTTACCTACAACAGTCTTTGGCATTTCCCTATCAGCCCAGATTGCATTTAACAATGCATTGTGCCAGCTTTTGTGATTCTCAGATACTGTCCTCTTGATGATTTTAATCAGATTCTTATTCGTTGATTCTGCCAATCCATTGCCCTGGGGGTAGTAGCTAGCAGAATACTTCAATTTAATTCCTTTTTCTAGAGATAATTCACTCATCTCAAGAGACGAAAAATAAGAAGTGTTATCGAATACTAAACAGTCAGGGATACCAAAACGAGTGATAATATTCGAATTTAGAAAGGCGATTACCTGACTGGTATTGACAGTTCTTAGTGTGGCAACTTTAGACCACCTAGTGAAGTAAACTGTGGCTGTTATGATAAACTTAATTTGCTGTGAGGATGGAGGACTTATTGGACCTATAATATCAAGGCCCCACTGCTGAAAAGGGGAGTCTACTGAGACTGACTGCAAAGGAAAGGCTGGTTTCTGTAACTGCCCGGATGCTTTTTGACAAATAATACACTTACGGCACAAGGCATGGGTGTCTCTAAAAACTGTGGGCCAGTAATGACCGGCTCTCAAGACTTTATGGGCAGTGGTGTCACCACCAAAATTCCCACCAGCTTCTCCTGCATGCAGTTCTTGTAAGACTTTTTCTGCTTCGTCTTTCTCAAGACAGCGCATCAATATGCCATCAAAATTTTGACGAAACAAAATACCATTAACCAAATTAAAGGAGGTAGACTTCAATCTTAACGCTCTTCTTTTATTGGGATCCAGATGATGGGGGGCTGACCCATGTTCAAGATAGAATTTTATATCGTCATACCATGGACTGACAGAGTTTTGTGCACAGCAGATTGCATTTTGATTGTGTTGTCCTAGGTTTGACCTATCGTTTTCTTCTTGTTGTCCTGCCGCTGAATCAACAACTAACTTGCATAACCCTTGGCCTCTCACTATATGAAATGGGGTAATTTCTATGTCGTACTCCTGTAAGGAGGTAACCCAGTTTGCCCTCTTTTCGCCTAATTCTTTCTGCACTAACAGGTTTCTGACGACTGGGTAAGGGACAATAATTTTTGTCCTAGATTTCAAAAGATAAGATTGGAAGTGCTTGACTACTTTGAAAAAAACATAGGCTTGCTGATCTACCTCTGAATAATTAAGTTCTGTGCCTTTGAAAGAAGAGCTCATAAAGGCAATGGGTACTTCATTGTTTTCAGGGTTCTTTTGAATTAGGACGGCAGCATAGGAACGGTCAGAAGCAAAAATGTAGAGTGTCAAGTCTTGGGAAAAGTCGGGGCTCATGAGAGAAGGAGCATATATTATGGCCTTTTTATTGCATTAAATGCTTGGTCTTCTAAGGATCCCCAATGATATTGTGCGTCTTTCTTAATTAAATTCCGTAAAGGTCTGACCATCTCGGAGAAACTGGGAACGAATCTCCTAAAAAACTTTATCTGGCCTAAGAAAGACTGCATAGATTTTTTGGATGAGGGAGGAGGAAGTTTCGAGATGACTTGAGTCCTTTCGGGGTCGATAATCATCCATTTTATTGACATAATGAATCCTAAAAGTTTACCTTGTTCTATTGCGAAGATGGATTTTTTAGGATTTAAAGAAATGTCGTATTTACGACATCGCTGTAGAACGACTCTTAAATGAGCTAGATGATCATTTTTTCTTTTTTAAAATACCGTAACATCATCTAAGTAAACTACGATGGATTGATTGATTAAGCCTCGGAAACTGATGTCCATCAATCTCTGGAAAGTGGCACCGGCATTAATCAGTCCAAAGAGCATTTTACGATAAGTGTAGGTGCCCCATGGAGTGCGAAAGGTAGTTTTAAGTTGGTCGGGAGGAGACATCAGGACTTGGTTGTACCCTGAGAAACCATCCAATAAAGATAGCTTCTCAGAACCAGATACATGTTGAAGGATCTGTTCCATGGGTGGGACAGGGTAGTTGTCTTTATCATACGCTCTATTAAGGTTTCGGAAATCGACGCATAGTCGAATTTCCCCACTTTTCTGTCGGATAGGGACAAGGTTAGAAACCCATTGAGTGTGCCTAACTGGGAAAATTATCTTAGCATTGAGGAGTTTATTTAATTCTTTTTGGACAGTTGGTTCGAGCTTAGGGTGCATTTTCCTTAATTTTTGTTGAAAGGGTAAGGTTTGGGGTTTCATAGGAATGACGTGTTGTATGATGTTAGGGTCAGAAGTTTTAAGGTCGTCATACGTCCACGCAAACACATCTTTAAATTCTTTAAACAATTTAACAAATGCAGTTTTTTCTTGTTGAGAACACCCCAACCCTAAATTAATGCACTGCGGATTGTCATCAGTTCCTAAGTTTACTTTTTCATATCATAAAGAGGAACTATTGGTTTTACAATTGACCGATTTTTTGAATTTATCTTGAAGATCGTAAAATTTCTCTAATCTAACTACAGATTTAGGGATCGAATTTACCATGTCCGATGAAGATTCATGAGATCTCGGATCCGGTATTACCGTGAAATCGCACAAATTGTCATCGTGAGTACATTTATCGATGACCGGGTCTTGAAACATTTCTTCCATATGCAGGAAGCTAATAATCTACTGATCATCACCGAAGACCCTCCAATTCTTGATGTTATTGGGAATGGATCGCCTAAACAACAGTTCGACGGAGAAAGCATTTGGTGACAAGCCTTCTGTAGGAAAGAGTTTGCAAGCTACGTTAGCTAATAGATCAGCTTCAGAATTATTCAATCTAGGAATAGAATTTATATCGAAAGCATAAAATTTATTCATTAAATTCCATACCTCGGATTGGTAGCTTTTAAGATGCGGAGACAGACAGTGGATAGAATCTCTTACCTGTCTAACCACGATTTCGGAGTCGCCAAAGACAGTCAAATTTTGAATGTTCATGTCTAAAGCTTTTTTGACACCTTGCAGTAAAGCCTCATATTCTGTTGTGTTATTAGTACATTCAAATTCTAGCCTACATTAAATCAAAGTTTTGTTACCTGAGGGATCAATAATAACACAACCTGTGCCTGCTCCTTCTTTGGACTTTGACCCATCAAGATAAAGAGACAAAATTTGATTTTTATCGGGTGCATGAAACCATTGTGTAGAAGTTGTTGGCTGCACATATGCTACGATCTCAAACTGTTGTTCTGGGTTGGTGATAGATGAAGTCTCAGCCATGAATTTGCCGAAAAAGGTATCCATTCCTTGTATTTCGGGTGAATCGGCAGGAAGTGTAAATGGTTCATTGGGATCATACAAATCTCTGACCGTGAACTTAAGGTAGCGTTCATGATTTACCTTGATTTTGTTGGGCTTTCCGTTTTCTGGAAGCCACAGGTGAGACCAATCTATCGCGAAATAGCCATGAAGTTGCTCTGATCTATCCCTGCTTAAAAATAGACCATACACTTCTGGAATATCCACAACAATAATATCAATTACTTGATGAACTTTGGGGTTAGACGATAATCTTATAAGCACATTCCTTAATTCTCCTATGACTTTAACACTAGTTCGATCAAGTTGGATGATTTTTAAAGTGGATGGTTCAACTTCAGAGTTAATATTCTGACACACAGACCATGGCATCACATTGGATGATGCTCCTGAGTCTACCATACAATTGTGCACGTTTCTATTAAAGGTTTTGAAAGTTAACAAAAATGGAGGTACATTTCTGCGAGTAGTAAGTGTGGAAGCTTGTGGCTTTTTACTCACAGTCTCTAAAGATAATTTATCTACATTATTTACATTATTTACAGGAAGGATTCCTTTATCATGAGGATCAGGATTATTCTTGGTGGAAGTCTTCTGAGAAACTTTGTTCTGTACAACCTTGTTACTGCTTGAATTACCATTTTTTTTGTTCTCTGCGATATTTTGTAACATTTTTTGTAGCAAAAACGGAAATTTTAATAACTCATAAATAGAAATGTTAGCCCTTAAATTTTTTAGATCTTCAACTAAATCATAATCTAAGTTGGGGTTTACATGACTCTCTTTAGTCTCAGCTGGTTTAGATTGCTTCGAGGGCAAAGTCGTAGTGTTCTCGGAAGAAGTTTTGTTTGTTGTCTTACTCCTAGTATTGTAGGGATGGACTGTCTCGAAGTTAGCTTGAAAAATACTATCCGAGAAGTGTCCAAAAATGTTCAGAGAAGATTCTTCTTCTTGAAATGTCTCTTGTTCAACAACCTCCTCAGGAATCTCAGGAGGCATCACGTTATCCTAGGATTCTAGAATTGTTTGAAGGGCGTATTGCAAGCTCTCTAGATTTAGGCCCTCAGTATTTGGATTAGGTCGGTTGGTGGGAAAAGGATTCCTGAATGGGGGTTTGTAAGGCCCTTTGCTCAAAGAAGCTTCTTCGGCCGTCCTTTTTAAATCTATAACTTGATTTGACAGTTTTTCAACAACTTTAGTTAAGTTTTCTAAATCTGAGCTTTCAGGTTGTGCTTTGTTTTGAGAAGGTCTAGGGAGAATCTTTATATTCTTCTTGGACGATGAACTAGTCTCTGGTTCATTGCTAGTAGTGTCTTTTAAACTAAGTATGTCTTTTTCAATCTGGCTGGCCTCTTCGAAGGCCTCTAACAACGTAGCTTTCTTAGATAGTTTTACCCAAATGGCTATACTTTGATGCAAGGCTTTAGTATAGTATGCTATGATAAGATTCTCGGAAGGCATGGAATCCGTAGGGATTCGGTTCTTAAGTGTTAAGAATCTTTGGTTAAAGTCTTTAATTTTCTCTTTTGGGTTCATTCTTAAGCTAGAAATCTCCATAACTAGGACTTCCGGGGACTTGTCGTCTCTAAACTTCTCCAGAAAGAAAGATTCAAATTTCTCCCATGACATAATGGTATGGGGTTGTTGGGAAAAATACTAGGTAGAGGCATTGCCCTCGAAATTGTAGGGGAACAACCTACAGATTACATCTTCATGCTCGACATTACGGAGTCTAATGGCTAACATAAAAAATTTAATGTGATCTTCCACGATCTGTTTAGAGTCAGGGTCAAACTTGGGAAGCCACTTCTTAGGATGTTTAGGTAAGGGATGTTGTGCTCCAGGTACGGCTACTGCATCCCGGTCGAGCCAAGGTCTGGCAGGATTATTCTGGTTGGCCATTGGTGTAGGCGGTGTGGAAGGCTGAGAAGGAGAACTACCTTTGTCAAAAAATTCTTCTCCCGAAGAAGAAGGAGGTGATGGAGGTGGTGAGGGAGGTATTCCAGATCCTCCTGCAGCAGGAGTGAGGATTGGATCTGTAGGGTTCAAAGTAAGATTAGTGCCTCCAAGTTGTTCTATGATATTAGAGAAATCTAACGGTTGGTCCAAAGGCCGATTTGGTTGCCTTAAATGGGCGAAGGCACTATGTGTCCTTAAGAGAGATTGATGAACAATCTCTTGTACGTCACCAGCTGCAGGGTTCAGGGTTGTTGGTTCAACTGTGATCCGTAGATCGTCGTTTGATGTGGTTTTTGTTTGAGGGACGATGTTGTCATTTGAGTGACTTCTTGTCACTATTGGTGAGCGGTTGGGTGGTGGAGGAGTCTTACGACCGCCTCGTGCCATTAATAAGTTTCGGGCCCTCCTTCTAGCACCATTTGTTGACGGGCGAAAATGAACACTCGCCAACTGGAAGAGTGGATCCAGTCCGGGGTTGTCTAAATAACCCAAGCCCTTTGGGATTATCCACCCTGACGGGTTTAGCGGCTTCGTTGGCCAATCTAAGTCCTAGGAAAATGAAAGAAAAACTAATTAAAAGAACTAATCTAAATGAAAACAATAATTAAAGCCAACTATAAACGAATCTGAAATAAATATATACAATTTACTGACTAATACTATAATAATTATACAAAATTAAACGTTCAGCTATCAACATAATTAGATCATAATCACAAATGTACGATATTTACAGATTACAGATTTTACACGAAAACCTGCTAAAATCAATTGTGAGTTGCACTGTGATAGCAAAACTGTTTTTTGATTTTATAATTTTATGAGAAAGAAATAAAACAGAAACTATCTAAGCTGAGCAATCGAAAATAATAATCCTAACCAAAAAAAATTGAACTAAATATATCTTTCTAAACTACTTAAATAACACTAATAAACTAACCTGTAATAACGCTTTCCAATTTGTCTTATGTAAAGGATCCAGTTCAGCTATTCTATGGGATGAAACCCACACCAGATTCTCTGCAAGCTTCTTGTAAACATGAAGCAGCAGTGTTCTTTTGAATATCAATAACAGAAAAAACAAGACATAAAATGGACAGCAATCTTATGATTTACAAATCATCGCATTTAGATAAATCACTGTGCAAGATTTGTACAAAATGATTCATTTAAAGAAGAAGGTAAACCTTTAATTCATTAAATTGAAACAAAGAAAATGTTGTACTTTTAAAATAAGAGAGATCAGATATGGACAACACATAAACCAAATCACATCAACCTGCAATGAATCATGATAGCTAAAGTAGTCGATAATTGATTGCAAACTGATATGAGGAAAACTTGAAATAAAAGTTTGATATATTGAAAGCTAAAGTTGTTACAAGACATCAACTTTCATCCCAGTCTGAATTATTATAAATCCATAGTCTGGTCTTCCCAACAGTGATAATGATGGGTCCATTACAAAAAATAACAAGTATTTAAAGATCACAGGGTAAAACATCCCTGTGGGAATTATCAAAAACAGTTTACAAAAAATATGGGAATAATCTCCCAAGTCCCTATTCCTGACTAAAACTAACAACCTATAACAAAACTATCCCACAAAAGTATCTCCTAAACTGCCACAGCATATCCCATTGATCATTGAAATTCGTATGCACCTGCAAGTGGACAAGAATAGACAATTTTAGGTCATATTTTATTTGTAAAACTAACAAAAATCTAAATTTTAAGACTAGCTACAGAATCTCACGATTCTGTAGCTGGTCTAATTTGAAAACAGAATCGTTTTAAATCAATGAAATGCTAACATAAATATATTCAAATCCTTAATTTCTAATTGAAAACAAAACAAATCATTTAAACCACAACTTCGATGCTAATCGATAGCAAATGAAATCTTGTTTGAATCTATTTCAATTAAAACAGACCCTAAACGAATATCAAGCAAATCTCTGATAAGAATTTAATATAGAAATAATATGTCAATCTAACACTCAACTGAATCGTTTAAATCCAAACCAACAGAGTCGGATCAAATCTAACTTTCAATCTAATCCAATTCATGTTAATTCAAGGCACGCAGCATTGTTCGTGAATCATGTCAAATAGGAATGAATCGAAACGATTAGGGGCCGACACAATCGTTTAGACAATTCAAAACCAATGAAATCATTTTCATGAATCAATTTCAATCGACACGAACTGTAACCGATCAAACAAATCATTCATAAATGCAATATTTTATGTCGACTCAGAAATTAACAAAATCGTTTTTAAATCCAAAACTAACAGAGTTGTTTTTTCGAATCAATAAATTGCATTGTATTTACCAAACCAATCTCTGATATTGATGCATTGCATACATAAAAGACCATGCAAATTCAAGCATACAGAATTGTCTCAAAATCAAACCATAAGAAATAAATTGAACCAACTCAGAGCCGTCATAATCCAGAAACAACAAAATCGTATCAATCCAAATCATAGATGTGTCTGATTTTAGCAAATAAATATCATGTGCAGGTCGGATGCAATCATAATCATAATGGAAACAAAACAGAATCATTCCTTAAATCTATTTGAACAGAACTGAACGAAAACAAACCCAATCGACTACCCTAATTCAAACCAACTCAAAAACAATCAATCCTTTATACTAATCTGAGAATATTAACTAAATCATAGTTGTGTCCAAATTTAGCAAAGCAAATCTTCCATACATGATTCATGACGAAATCATTTTTGATAATTCAAAGTCAACAGAATTGTTTTGAATCTATTAAAAACAAACAGAGTTAATCGAAAGCAAACCCAATCCATTATATTAATTCAAGCAAACTCATAAAGCAAAATCTATGTTGAAATACATACCTGGTCAGTAAGAAAACAACTTGGTCATGATAATTTTGAATTGACAAAGGTCGTTGCTACTTCGACATCTCTGAAGACAATTGAACCAGTGGTTTTTTATTTCTTCTCGTTGGCTTGTAGCCTATCATTCTCATTCACCAGCACTGTCACCCGTTCCTCTAACGATTTGATCTTTGATTGCAATAGGGGAATGTCGATGTAATAACGTTCTAGCCAAGAATTACATTGGATACATGGCGATTGATTGGGCTTTGGCATCATCGGCGAGGGTTTGTTCAAGTTGCTAGGGGTTTCATTGTGAAGCTTGATTCCTGGGTAGTTAGGGTCGTTTTTAAGGCATGGAGGTAAGTTAGAGACATATTCATAGGGTTCCATAGAGCATAGGCCATGAGAATAGGGTTATTCCTCAGTCAAGAAATGTTCAATTTCGGAGTCTGATTCCTCGCTCAAAAATTCGAGGTATCAGACTCCGAAATTCGCAAATCGGAAAGAACTAGGACTTAATTTCCTAGCAACTATGGTAAATCGACCCAAAAATTCGCATAATCATAGCGTTTGCATAGTTTTAAAATCAAAACAATGATTCGAAATCAACACCAAGGGTTTGATCATCACAAATGTGTGTTGTATGAAATGATTACACCAAGGGTCTAACCACAATGTCAATGTGTTTTCATGAAAACAAAGTGTCAAGGAAATTGATGAAAGACTAGAGAACATCAAACCATCAATGTATTAAGGACTCAATGATACTCATTATAATATCATCACAATCTTATAAAAATGAAATCATATTAACAACAAAAGAATGCCAAATGAGTAAAGATTTTGGTTTCTTGCCAACTGTGTGACTACAATTAAATTGGAGATGCAATGAACAAATAGACAAGAGTGACCACAATAATCCAGTGACGATTTTAACATGACTTCGAAATCAAAGTTTTCACGCTTGCAGTCGTGAAAACGAGAACAAAGTCAGGTGTGAAAATGCATAAAATGACAGTTTTGTTTCATTTACAAACTTGCAATGAGGATCAAGGGTTCCAAAACACTTGGGTAGGCATCTTATAAGGATAAGATAAAAATACGAAATGGTTTCCAATAGAACCCCAATGGTGATTGTGAAGTCTGAAACTTTAAAAATCTTGGGCATACAATTGCTCAATGTACTCTTTACTAATATTTTATGGATATAGGATGTTTTTTTATTAATGCTATACAAGATTACTAGAGAGAATTCATGAAAATTGTTCAGTCCTCCATGAATGAGGTGCATGAGGCACTCTACCAAAGAGTAATGGAAGGATTCAATGGAGATTTTAAATTTTTTATGCAACTTTCCAAGATAAATCTAACACTAAGGAGTGAATTAAAGTTTTGTAGGATAATTTGGGTTCTCTAACGACTATTTTCCTAGAGAAATTCACAAAACTAAAAATCCAAATGAATCATGCCGTAAATAAACTTTGTGGAGAAAAATACATAAGTGAGTAATATAGTTAGCATGTGTGTGGGGATTTTTGTTACCTTCTATATGGTTTTTTAGCCAAAGTATCAAAGGATGAATATAAGGATGATGCAACCCTTTCCAAAATATGTTGCTTTATGTTTGGAAGCTCAATATCACTTAAGGATCCCATGATGTAATGTTTTAGTAATTTTTTGCTTTCTACTCAAAAGTTAATGGAAATGTGTACAACCTAGAGTCAGGTCATTAGGTTAGTGCTAAATATTTTTATCTTAGGACGGAATTGAAAACTACAATTTTATCTAGCAACCATATCTCAACTCATATAGCATCTAGTATCGTAGCTTTAAGCAATGAAATTTTCTAAATTGTGTACTAATATCAATATAAATATAACTTGTTTACCTATCCCATAAAAGGAGGGGAACCAAATGTAACTATCATATAATTCTACTCTCTTTGTATATGAGAAATCAAGGTGACATGAGTTAGGGTGAGAGCAAGATGTGGAGTGGGAATACTTAAGTTATTAAGACATAAAACTTGGACAAGCATGTGCCAAAGGTGGAAAAATATGAGAATAATATATTCAATGCAAAATCAGAAGTAAGGATTTCTATAGAAACAAAAAGTTATTTTATTTTAGAAAAATCAACTTTCACATATCAAAATTGTCATGATCTTATCATGAAAATATAAAGGTTGTAGATAGAAAAGAGACCCTTTCAAAAATTTAATACCTTACATAAATACCTATTATCTAAGAGGAGGCTACTCTTATTCCTAAATGGGATTTACAACTCTAACTGATTGTAGTAAAGAAAATGCATTGATGAGGGACACATTGTTTAAAAGAAAACATGCACTACAAGATGAAAAAGACAACATTTAATACCTACAACTGTGACGATAATTATTCTAGCTAAAGTGATCATTATTTCTTCCCTACTTTTAGAAACAATTGTCTCAATTTCAAGTATATATTGAAAAAATACTTCTAGAAATAGATTGAGGGTTGCATTTGGCTTAAGAATTCAAGTGTGCCCCAAATATGTTTTCCAAACTCATGTGATGCAATGATTAGTATCTAGAGTTTTTTTTAAGGAAAAAGTTTTTAAACCTTTGTTGCAAAGAATGCTATCAATTTTCCTACCTAATTTAGAATGTCTCTTGGTATAAGTGTTAGCTTTGGACATGATACGATAGATACATAAGCACTGTGAATAATAAACATCCAAAAAAAAGTTAAAAAATGTTTTAAAGGCCTATTATATTTAGTAACCATTTTACCCTTGTCCCTCTTACTCTGAGTAGTTACTAGAATGTTAACCACTAACCATTGACTAATAATATAGTTACTAGAACAATATATTCTTACCTTTACCCACAATTGATATAACTTCTTACAATGTCGAGCATCAACACCAAACTTTACTAATAATCATATAATAATGAAAATGTATATTAATGTTGGCATCATCATCATATAGTTGTTTCGGGTGTTAGCATATAACTAATGTATGTATTAAACAAATGTAAATTTTTTGAAACCAATCAGAACATAATTATGTATGAGTCAATGACCATTATTTATGTTCAATAACAAGGGAGAATACAATAGTTTATGTTTCTACTACTTCATAAATACATGCACGGAAGACTAGTGATAATGTGGCCACTATGTGGATACAATACATCATGATCAAGATATATACAATATCAATGATGCATGCCAATCAAATATTTCATATTAAAGCACTAAACACCTTATCAAACATAAACAACATTTATTGAAGCACTAAACACCTTATCAAACATAAACAACATTTATTGTACTTGATCTTCAATTATAATATATTATCAATAACACCAACTTGTGTCCCTAAGATAGATGTATGATGAATTAGTTTATGGAGTCATTTTTAGAATTCACAATGACATTGAATTCTACATGAAATATAATGCATGGAATTAGTATCCAAAAGAACACCTTGTTTGCTTCCAAGTGTCTATATCTAAAAGACATTGGTCGGAAAATGTTCATCATAAATATCCCAATGTCCATATCTCTCAAAATGAGAAGTTGACCAATCAAGTTGTTCCAGGTTAATACATTCATTCACTAACACCCTCAATCCCTTTGGAAACAATTTTGAAAAATTCATTTTCAGGTGTTTTAGATTTGGCATGAACTATGCAAAGGAATTAACCTCCTCATCTACACTAAAAATATCATCATGGATATAATTGGTAGGAGCCAAATCCTTGTGTTTGAAAGGATATGGAGTTCTTAGCATGTTCCTTTTCACAATAGTTATATTCTTACAACTAAATTCAAATTTATCTAATGTAGCACAATATATGCTTTGGCAATAACTAATATCAAGTCCTCAATTTTGTGGTAGGCAAATACAATATAAAATGATGATGTATCAATATCACTATGGCATACTCCATGCTATTTTGATACTCAAGGTCAATGTTACCCATAAAAATGCAAATTGTCATTCTTTCCAACAAGAAATAAACTAGTTGAGAGTTGTTTGTATCATGTAAAAAATATTTTTGAAGATTAGTGTAAGAACATACTTTAAAGAGTTCCATAGTAGGCATATTTTCAATAGTATTGAGGATAATTTCCAATGGATAACTAGGGATATAATATGAGAGATGTTTCCACTTTCATGGTTGTTCAATATCATATTGAATAATAGTCATATAAGCCCTGTTCCAACCTATTTTTGTAGATGGGGCCTTTATTCACCATTATTGCTTCATTATTGGCTTTGATACTGAAAATGTCAGCATCCATGCTCTTTTGAGAAGGTATCTCATTGTTTCAATCTCTTACTCCCTATTGATTTTATTAACATAGTGAATATTTTCATTTAATATTCACTATAATAAGGTGAATACATATTTCCTTGGAAATAGGGTGATGAGGTGGAGTGGAGGCATGAGGTGATTGGATCTTGGGAATGGGGGAGTCAAAATTTGGAGGGGAGAAGGTGATAGATTGAGGCATGGGTTTCTACWTAGCATGGGGGGTGGGATGTTGTGAGGGATGATAATGAGGTRGAACATRKAWGGAGGGGGTAAAAGGATGGGATGAGACAAAAAAAACCCATCGGTTGGAAGATAATACATGTTAAGGAGAGTTGACAGGTTGGGAGTGTTGGGTAGTAGTAAGGGATTTTTCCAAAGTCCTTGATAGTTTGCATAGGAATGGGAAGAGAGTTGGTGATGGTTGAAACATTGATTAGTAGGGAATGGTTTTGGAGGAGTAGGTGGGTATAATAAGGGGAATTATGATAATATTCTTTGTGTTCCACTGCTAGGGAAAGAATGAAATCCATGTCTAGAGTAGTATTGTCTAGAGTATATTTCCATGTTGTAATATGTTGATTAGAGGGTTGGCCAAAATTTCTACCATGGTATGCATGTAAGATGAATCCTAGTGAGACACAAGATCTTCTATTCTATCATGGTAGGAAAAGATTATAAATATGCATGGAAACTTTGGGTCCAAGAATTCAAATGGCCATTATTCATATGACCATTGTATTATGTAAGTGAGATGTTGGGATCAAGCTGAAATGGATAGGTTTTAATTTTACTGTATAGCATATAACTAAGGATCTAAAGGAGATATATTGTAGAGGCGTTTTGGGATACAGTAGTTCATTATCAAGGAGCCATGGCGAACAAAATTATTTCCAAATAATGTATTATGTTTCTATAAACTTAGGGTTTTTATTGGAACCAATGTTTATACAGGTAATATCTCCAAATTTATGTTTGGGATATTCATTTCCTTGACTTGAAGCCCTCATGGAATAATTTGCATAAAACAATTACAATTATAAATGAAATAACAACTCAAAAATTTGGATATTCGATGGTTTTCCTCGTATGATATTCGTTTAACGTTGCTCCAATAGATCTCCTCCAGCAGTTGTTCTAATAATTTAACCAATAGTTAAAGAATCAAAAAATAATAAAATAAATTAATAAACATTTTTATGACTAAATACCCATAAAAATTACTTGAGTTCATGAATACTTGAATGATATCCTCTTGGTTTCAAGAATAATTTATTGGAGTAGTCCAATCTTGGAGCAAACCTCTCTGGATTTGATAGAGTAGTAATGAAGTCAACATTGACTTTTTTGTTTCTTTGTTGGATCAAGGGAGGTTTTCTCCAAGATTATCCAAATTGTAATTTATTCTCTACTGAACATGGCCAGCCACATGAAGGTGGAATCTCTTATGACCACTCGCCCCCTCACATCTGATGCAGGAGCATCTCTCCACATCATCCAGCCAACCACGTCAGCAAATTCAAATCGCGTGTTGAAGAGAGGCGCAGCCTCATTTAAAATTTGAAAGAATGTAATTTAATTGCTTAGGTTGTTGAGCCATAGAGTCATGCCTTTGTGCAGGCATAGAGTAGATAGGCCTTAAATGTTTGTAAGGTTGAGATCTAGATCCGGATAGTGGACTAGACAGCCCATTCAATGTAATTGAATAGGGTAGGTAGATTGGAGGGAAGAGCTCAAAGAGCCCCCTCATGTAAAAAGATCTATGGTATCTCTTGAGGAGTCAGTCGGCGAGGATAGATGAGAATCTACGAGTAGAGAGCAGAAGAAGGAGCCGAGACCTTGTTACAGGCCGTTCTCAGCAACACCTTGTACAAACAGGCATTTTCCATTTAATATAAATAGAAGTAGTTTTTCCTGCATGTATTTCTGTGTTATGTGGATGTCTTGGTGTGTTCTATTTTATGTTGTGGATGTATGTTATGTTATGCATTTGTAGGAGTTGTCTGATTTCAGGTGAAGGTCTTTGAGGTTTCATGCTAGGAGGGCATGATGGAGTACTGCGGTCTCTGAATACCAGTGCACTGAAGCACTTCTAAATTCTGCGGGTTCAGACAAAGACGTGCTGCAGCACAAGAACTGGAATCAACAACTCAAGGAATACCTCAAGGTTGTTGAACACCTTGGAGGCAAGGCTGTGGGAAAAAAAACATAGTTGTAGACAGAATCTCTGAGTGAGTTCTTTGAGAGCTCTGCCAGGAGCGCATTGAGTAGGTGCAAGGGGTGTAAAGAAGACAACGACTCTGCTGGGAGTCCTGTGAAGCTCTACCAAGTGGGCATTGAGCATATGCACAGTGATGCATTGGGAGGAACTCTACTGTGAGTCCAGACAGAAGAATCAGAATCACTAAGGATTCTGAGAGCTCTGCGAGGTGGGCATTGAGAAGGTGCATAGGTGCATAGGAGGGGACATAACTGTTGAACGTTTTTTGAGAAGATACTCTTCCAGGAGGGCATTGAGTCAATGTGCAGATAGGCAGAGGGAGAAGGGAACTCTTTGAGTTTTGTAATTGAAGGAAGAATCCATTGAGAGATCTTCACAGGGTTACTGAACACCCTGAAGGCTTAGCAAGAAGTTGCTTGAGGCAGAGGATAGCTAGGAGGGCATCCAATCTCTCCATTTGCAGGAGAAGGGAAGAAGGATTTATTTCCTTAGAGACTTAAGTGTTTGAGAAGCTCAGAAGAGATAGCACTTTGTGTGCATATGTGATACCCTGCAAAGGCACAGAAGTCATAGAATCCTTCAAGGATTCGAAAGGGGCAAAGCTCAGGAGGAGTTAGTGATTTTATGCATGCGACGAACCTAGACCCGAAGAGTTCGTAGAGGAAACAGGAAAAGGTTGAGGCCTTTGAGAAACTTGGAAATCCTTCCAAGTGAAAAAAGAAAGCACCAAAGCTCGGGAGGAGGCACAATAGCCATCTGATCAGACTGCAGATGAATCTAGACCGTTGAAAGGTCATCACATCTAGAAGGTGTCACGGAAGGGGTGCGCAGGGTTGAAAGGATTCAACCCTTGGAAGTGGTTGAATGTATACCACAAGGAGTGCGTGCAAAGTGTTCTGAAAGATTTAGAGTTGGGAAAGCTCAGGAGGTATAAGACCTTTGAGTAATTCGCCAAGGAGAAGCACAGGAAGCTTGTCTCGTGGAGTGCTCAAGAAGCATCGCAAGATTGCATGCAGGTGGATGAGTTCCGTAGGGGAACACTTAGTCATTTCGCACAAATCATCAGGAAAGACGAACGGTCAGAATTCTCCAAGGAGAATTCATGAACTCCCATGAGCTGTTAGATCTCACCGAGGAGTAGGAAGATTACGGTAGAAGCGTCGAGGGTTCAAATCTCAGGAGGGGTAGGACCGTAGATCTAAGACACAAGGGCCATAGGATTTACACATGGATTTGTATATCAGGGTTTCGTGGGTTGAAACTCCGTAATATTGCAATAGGAATTGCGATATTATGATACGCGATATCTCGGAAGCCATAAGGATTGTGTGGGGCCACAAGGGAGTCTGTGAGAGGATAGGTGGCACACTATTTCAGAGATTCGTGGGTCGATGTCCCGAAACATCATCATCAGGATTTGCGATATCACGAAGTCTGAATCGTCGATGGAGTGAAGGACCGTTGAATAGTCAACTCGCGTGTGTGTTAGAGTTTCAGCATATCAGGAGTCGGGGGTCGGCAAACCAAAGTGCTCGATATCGCGAGTGCCGAAATCGTGATAAAGAAAACCCCGGAAGGAATTGGAAGGGGTCAGCATTGACTGTTGTCGGGTTTCAGGGATTCGAGAGACAAGCGCTCGACCTTTGACATCGCAAGTCACGAAGTCCGATATCTTGAGTGTGAAAAGGGGATCCAGTGAAAGATTGTTGTGGGTGCAAAATTCCGGATAGGGAATTAGAAGAGTCTTAGATTTCTTCGGGCCGTGAAGAAAAGAAAGATCCTGTGAGCGGACGTGCTTGCGAGCGCGGCTGCATCAAGTTTGGTATCAGAGCCTGATTCTTGTCTGTATATTTCAGGCAAGGGAGGCAAAGGAAGAAGACAGAGTATTGAGGCTCTATGGCGATTGTTTGCAGGTAGGAAACAATCCATAAGCAGTCAGGAGGACTATAGGAGAAGCTGAGACACTCAGGGATGCAGAGTGACAACAACAGATTTGCCAGGAAGGCAAACAGAGACAGCAACATGGCCACTGAAGGCCATAGGTATGCTGAAAGGAAAAACCCAAAGCTAATGAGTACAGCCAAAAGGGGGAAATAAATTGTTGATATCAGGGCAAGAATGGAAGAGCTTGAACTGCGAATGCATCAGAATACCAAGCTGAGATGGGTATACGAATGGCCCATGATGAAGCCGAAGGTAAAATGTCCAGTCAGGGAGTTGATGGCTAGAAGACAGCGTAAGTTGTTAAAAGGATGGTTGAGGCATGCTGAAAACCTCGATGGACTTGAAGAAATGGTTCAGATATGTGAACCAGAGATTGGAAAAATTCTCGGTGAAGAGAATCAAATGGGATCAGCTGGAGATCTCAAGAGCTGCCAGGAGGGCAGAGAGGAAATTCCAATTTGCCAGGTGGGCAACGATTTGAGATCGCTACGGGATCTCACAGAATGTCATGAAGACAGCCAAGGAATTTCACATTGCCAGCTGGGAAATGAAATTAGGTCGCTACGGGATCTTGAAGACTGCCAGGAGGGTAGCAGAAGCATCTCATATTGCTAGGTGGGCAGAGATGAGCATTCGAGACTATCTGAAAGTCTCATGGACTTGGAGGTGAGTTCAATTCAGAAAGTAGTGTTGATGAAGATGGATCAGTTGATCTCATAATCTGCCAGGAGGGCAGTGGACAGATCCCATATTGCCAGGTGGGAAGGGATGAGTAGATGAGACTATTTGAGGGTCTCATAAACTCAAAGGTGAGTTGGAATCAGCCTAAGGAGCTGACAGAGCAGGTGAGCTCGGAAATGGATTTAAATCATCATGTGCAGTTGAGAGAAGAGGAGGATCTGAAGGACCTTCTAATGATTGGGGGAATTCATATATTCCTACCACTTGCCAAGGAGGAGGCAGAAATCTATGTTGTCAATGCAGCAACAACAGAGGGACAGCTAGCTAAAACTGTCAAGGAAGAAGAATTGGAGCAGACTCTGGAAGCTGCCCAAGAAGACAAAGAAGAAGATGATCATTCTGAGGAGTGTCTCAATGCTTTCAGCCAGGAAGCTGAGGAAGTTGCAGCACTGAAGATGACAGCAGAAGAAGCAGAAGAGAATGATGAGCATTCTGAGGAATGGCTCAATATTTTCAGCAAGGAGACTGAAAAGATTGCAACATGGGAGTTTGCAATAGAAGAAGAAGAAACAGATAGCATTAGTTTGGTTGATTTGTATTAGAAAATTGAATCCCTGGAGGGAAGGGTGAAGGTGCAAAGCATTCACATCCAACAGGCGAAGTTGGAAGCTAATGAAAAAGAAGGCATGGGAGATCACAATGATCTACTCATGTGCCGAAAAATTTTGCAGCTGCAGAGACTGCATGAACAAGGCCAACCATTGGAGCAGCTGGATGAAGTGATCGAGGAGATTAGAGAGATGATGTTAGGGTCAGCAGAAACTGTCAGCAAGGAGAAGCTGAGAAGAAGAGAGGAAGCAACAACAACAACAGCAGCAGCATAGAAGCAGTAGCAGCAGGAAGATGGAGCAAATGAACAACTCCAAAGGATGATTTGGGATCTAGGAGGATTTCCACAGCTAAGATGGGAAGCTCATGAGCAGGAGCTCATGAATTTTGTAGCTGAGGAGTATGATGCAGGAGCATCTCTCCACATCAGCCAGCTAGCCAGCCAGCCACGTTAGAGAATTCAAATCGCGTGTTGAAGAGAGGTGCAACCTCATTTAAAATTTGAAAGAATGTAATTTAATTGCTTAGGTTGTTGAGCCATAGAGTCATTCCTTTGTGTAGGCATAGAGTAGATAAGCCTTAAATGTTTGTAAGGCTGAGATTTAGATCCGGATAGTGGATTAGACAGCCCATTCAATGTAAATGAATAGGGTAGGTATATTGGAGGGAAGAGCTCAAAGAGCCCCCTCATGTAAAAATATCTATGGTATCTCTTGAGGAGTCAGTCGGCGAGGATAGAAGAGAATCTGTGAGTAGAGAGCAGAAGAAGGAGTCGAGACCTTGTTACAGGCCGTGCTCAGCAACACCTTGTACAAACAGGCATTTTCCATTTAATATAAACAGAAGTAGTTTTTCTTGCATGTATTTCTGTGTTATGTGGATGTCTTGGTGTGTTCTATTTTATGTTGTGGATGTATGTTATGTTATGCATTTGTAGGAGTTGTCTGATTTAGGTGAAGGTATTTGAGGTTTCATGCTAGGAGGGCATGACGGAGTACTGCGGTCTCTGAATACCAGTGCACTGAAGCACTTCTAAATTCTGCGGGTTCAGACAAAGACGTGCTGCAGCACAAGAACTGGAATCAACAACTCAAGGAAGACCTCAAGGTTGTTGAACACCTTGGAGGCAAGGCTGTGGGAAAAAAAACATAGTTGTAGATAGAATCTATGAGTGAGTTCTATGAGAGCTCTGCCAGGAGGGAATTGAGTAGGTGCAAGGGGTGTAAGGAAGACAGAGACTCTGTTGGGAGTCCTGTGAAGCTCTACCAAGTGGGCATTGAGCATATGCACAGTGATGCATTGGGAGGAACTATGTTTTGAGTCCAGGAAGAAGAATCAGAATCACTGACGATTCTGAGAGCTCTTCCAGGTGGGCATTGAGCAGGTGCATAGGTTGACAGGAGGGGACATAACTGTTGAACGTTCTATAAGAAGATACTCTTCCAGGAGGGCATTGAGTCAGTGTGCAGACAGGCACAGGGAGAAGGGAACTCTTTGAGTTCTATAATTGAAGGAAGAATCCATTAAGGGATCTTCACGGGGTTACTAAACACCCTGAAGGCTCAGCAAGAAGTTGCTTGAGGCAGAGGATAACCAGGAGGGAATCCAATCTCTTCATCTGTAGGAGAAGGGAGGAAGGATTTATTTCCTTAGAGACCTAAGTGTTTGAGAAGCTCAGGAGAGATAGCACTTTATGTGCATATGTGTTACCCTGCAAGGGCACAGAAGTCATAGAATCCTTTAAGGATTCAAAAGGGGCAAAGCTCAGGAGGAGTTAGTGCTTTTATGCGCATGGTGAACCCAGAGCCGAAGAGTTCATAGAGGAAACAGGAAAAGGTTGAGGCCTTTGAGAAACTTGGAAATCCTTCCAAGTGCAAGAAGAAAACGCCAAAGCTCAGGAGGAGGAACAATAGTCGTCCGATTAGACTGCAGATGAATCTGGACCGTTGAAAGGTCATCACGCCCAGAAGGCGGCACGGAAGGGGTGCGCAGGGTCGAAAGAATTCAACCCTTGGAAGTGGTTTAATGTCTGCTGCAAGGAGTGAGTGCAAAGTGTTATGAAAGATTTAGAGTTGGGAAAGCTCAGGAGGTATAGGAACTTCGAGTAATTCACCAAGGAGAAGCACAGGAAGCTTGTGCCATGGAGTGCTCAAGAAGTGTCGCAAGATTGCATGCAGGTAGACGAGTTCCATGGGGGGACACTTAGTCATTTCATAGAAATCATCAGGAAAGACGGACGGTCAAAATTCTCCAAGGAGAATTCGCGAACACCCGTGAGCCATTAGATCTCACCGAGGAGCAGGGAGATTATGGCAGAAGCGTTGAGGGTTCAAAGCTCAGGAGGGGCAAGATCGTAGATCCGAGCCACAAGGCCCATAAGATTTACATGTGGCTTTGCATATCGGGGTTTCGTGGGTTGAAACTCCATAATATTGCAACAGGACTCGTGATATTCCGATACACGATATCCTGGAAGCCATAAGACTTGTGTGGGGACACAAGGGCGTCCGTGAGAGGATAGGTGGCACACTATTTCGGAGAATCGTGGGGCAAAGTCCCGAAACATCATCATCAGGATTCGCGATATCGTGAAGTCCGAATCGCCGATGGGGTGAAGGACCGTTGAATAGTCAACTCGCGCGTGTGTCGAAGTTTCGGCATATCGGGAGTCGAGGGTCGACAAACCAAAGTGTTCGATATCGCGAGTGCTGAAATCGTGATAAAGA